>BGPR01002008.1:0-134875 GCA_013235015.1 Araneus ventricosus
CATTTCTGCTTTAACACTTAAAAAGAATGCTGTGCATTGCCTGTTTTCATCTAACAACTTTGGAGGCTTCTTTTTTTACTTTATTTCCATGCTGAATCATACTTATCACTTATAACATAATTGTGATATAAAATGATCAATAAATATTTCTCTTTAATATTTGATGTTTGTGTGCACTTCTTTCAAATAATTTGCATTATATTCTGATAGGAATTTAAAAGGCATCAATTTTACAAACCATCAAACTTGCAAATCCTCTTTAAAAATATCTAGTTTGAAAAATGCCAACTCTTGTGGTTTTTTTTTTATTATTATGCATCTATGAAAATATTTTATTTTATAATGGTCAACATCTTACAAGTGGTGATTTTAATATATGACCCAGATTTCCGAAACCATTTTTCCAAGGAGAAAACTAATTTGAAACTTAATGGTGTTAAAAGATATTGCTGATAAAATATCAAAAACACCAAGATAAAACTTGTGATGGCAAACCTGCTATGCATTGCATATTGGACTTAGTATGAACACAAAAGGCAATAAATCTCCAGAACTTGACAATTATAGCTCTTTAAATCAGATTGACACTTTTTGAAGAAATAAGATTTTTAATTTTATGCTAAATTTTTCAAACTGCAGAAGTACTTTCATATGAAACATAAGAAAAATAAGCTTTGTACTTTCTTCTTTTTTTTTTTTTTTGTAGTTCGATTGATTGGTTTTAACTTTAAATTGTTATAAATGACATTAATTTGGATAAATCTATATTGAGGCAAATTGCAAAAGAATTTGATGGGAAACATTACACATTTACGGATGTTCTGAGAATTTTTGGAAAATTTGGGCATCAGTTCTTTATATTAATGCAAAATGGCATTCATGAACACTTTTTCCAAGCAATATTTATGTCCTTAATTTTCTTGAAAATATTTGTTATTGCTTAACCGCGTCAAATTTTTTCTTAAATCTGTAGTTGATAATGTTTGCTTAAATCCGCATGTGTTTTTGTCTGTTTTTCTCTATCATTTGCCATCACCCAGTCCTGGTAAAAAAAAAATTGTAACTTACTTTCATCAAACATTTCATTTTAGAAAGAGTTAAAAAGTTCCATAGAATGGTTAATCTTTTTATGGTTATTGAAAATTTCCCCAATCGGAGGTTTGCTGAAAATAGGACTTCCAAATCGGCTTTTTCTTCAATGCCCATTATATCTCCCTTGTTTGTTATTCTGCTTTAACAAGTAGTGGTGTAAAATATGTGTCTTGAAGTGATTGTTTAAACAAATTGATGCACTTCATTGACCGCTTATTACAATTATTTTTTTTTTCCATTATTATTTGCGAGTTAATGATTTGATGACTGTATCACTTATAAGCTAAAAAAAACTTATTACTGTTTATTTTTGAGTTGCTCAATAAAATCCATTGTTAAAAAGGTGTCTTTTTTAGATTTAAAAAAAAAAAAAAGAACATGGACATTTTTATAACTTTTTGACATTTCTGAAGGAAATGATAGTCTTGTGAAAACAAATTTTTAAATTTAGACATTTGTATTTCTCAATTCTACTCTCTTCATGGGAATAATAAAATGTGTTAATGAAACTAAACACAAGAATTTCCTTTTGGTTTGAGTTGGATCCAATTCTTGATCGTGAAATCCTCTTTAGCTTTTTGTAAATTAATTAAAATAATACAAGGTATCTGCTTTACTTAAAGAGTTTTGCTATTATTATGTAGGATATTTTACATCATTTTTGTAAAATTTCAATAGGCATCTCTGATATTACATAATTTTTTTTATCAGACTTATTTTTACTTCAATATATAAAAGAATGAAAAATTTGTTTTACTTAGCTCATTCATTAAAATTCACATCCTTGTCATTTAATGAAAGAAACAGAATTTCGCTATCGAAATGGTATAAATAGTTGCATAGATTTGGGCATTTTGTTGCATTTAATTAAGAATTTAAAACTGCCTGTTTATGATACTGAGATTTGAATAAGAAATCCTTTGGGCTTTAATATGTATTTATTCCCTTCCCTCTCTTTAGTAACTTGAAAAATATATTGTGTAAAAATATACTTTAATATATTTTTACTGATTTTAATACATTTGCAGTGGAAGTATTATTAAAATCTATACTAATATCAACAGTTTTCTTTGAAAATATTGGAAAAATTTCAATTTGATACAGGAATGTTTTGAACCTATTTAAGAAAACATTTAGGATTAAATTCTAGGATGAAAAATTAACTGGATAAAAAATGCATACATTAAAATAGTAAAAATTCTTAGAATCGACACAGTTGAATTCCATTCATGTTGATACTTATTTTTCTTCCATATTACACACATTTTCTGCTTAAATTATCTTTATTTGTTAATTCATAAGAAAAATAGGGTTCGTAATCCTGAAAAACTCCTGAATTTTGCCTTTTTTTTTCTAAGGGCCCTGAAAATTGTGTTTTTTATCCTTATATTTCTTTCTGTCTCCTGAAAAATTACAATCGAAGAGCAAAAGATAAAATTATGATAAAACATAAAAATATGACGTTTCCTTATTGATAGAAAGTCGCTGGAATCCGAAATTCTTACTTCTGACCTTACTTAGCGCCGAAAGAGTCTACCGCGTATGTTCCGAGACGCCGCAATCGGGAAAGATGGGAGAATTGATATTTAGTATTCTTTTCTGCCAATTTTATAAAAATCGTCCACACTACCCTCTTCTCCCCTACAATTGATTTTTTTTTCACGTTATCCCCCGAATTTTCTGTACTGTACTCCTGGAAAAAATCCTTAGAAACTCCTGAATTTTACTATCATATATACAGTACCTGGAAAATACAATATTGAACTTGTATTTTCAACTTTATAAATCTGCTCTTCTATTTTAGATCTCATTTCATGTAACCTTATAAACTGAAAAATCACTGCATCATGTTCTCACTATTTGCAGCCTAGTTTTAACTTATGATTTTTTTTTTTCTCTCTGAAATAAAAGAGAAGATTTTCTCAGTTTCAGAATATGATTCAACTGTACAAAACCAGAAATAAAAGTTAAACCATCATATTACATTTATAGGCAATATTTTATGAAAAGTATGCACTGATTAATAATGATCATTATTAATACTTGAGTTTAATGTGGCTGAATTGTTGCTATTTGTATCTAAATACCCAAAACGCAATGTTCATTTGTTTACCTGAATCCAGATTCATGAAATAAACTAAATATTGACTACTTATTTATTTTGAAAACATGTTCGACTTATAAATGCAAGTTATTTGCATTCCTTTTTAGATATTTTAAATTGTTTCATTTAATCAATTTTTTAGGTGGGAGCAAATGTGTCTATTGATACTTTCTTTTAATAGGTAATGAATGTTTTTTTTTTTTGTTCTTTTATTAAAAAAAGAAACAAGTTAAAGATATAATATGGTTGCTCATGATCGTAGTATATATTTAAAATTAATCAATCAACCTTATTTTTACTTACTCTTAAAAAGGACCTTTTCTGCAATCTGTATATTAAAATTTCCTTGATGTAGAGCAATCATAAAACTAGATTAATTTTATAAAGAAATCATTAAAAAGTTGTCTTCACGAAGTTCTGCAGTATGAAGACTAATGTAACATTCATTGTTTAAAAGCACACAGAAAATGAACTATTAATTTGTAAAGAAGAAAAAAAACAATCAAATTTTTGAGAAAATATGTCTTCAAAAAAAAAAGTAGGTAGAAGAAGTTGCAAAGAAAAATTGAATATAAAAGCATGTCATTTTTATTTTCTGAAGCAAAGAAGCTGAAACATATATTTTTTTGTCTGGAATTGCATACACAGGAATACATCAAAGCACAAGCAGCACTATATTGCAATAACAAAAAATGAATAAACAAATACAAGCAAAAGGGCCTAATGACTGGAGAACTAAAAAATGTTGACAAATATAATTTTTATCTTATGAATAATAAATTATAGGTTTTAGTTGTGTCTTTCCTGTCATTGATTCTGCTAATTGTCTGAGATTTACAGTGTTTTAAGATTAAATTATTTTTTTATGTTCACATGCCTGAACGTAGTGATAGATTATTATTTAAATATTCTTGTAGAATGCAAAGCAAACATGTTCCCTTTAATTCATTTCCTTTTTAATATAACTATACTTTCACTGAGCATGCATGATGAATACTAAAATTGTTTCAGGTAAGATTAATAATTATTTACTACTTCTAGCTCATGCAATATACTACAGTTTTTCCATTGTAAATTAATTTTTAAATAAATATATGAAGCTCAGCATAACAAAGTCAAATATGTAGGGATCTAGGATATTTCTCGAATATTTGAAATCATAAAATGATTTCCTTTTAAGAATGAGAAATGTACTTATGCAAACTGATATCTCATTTAAGCATAAAATAAATATATTTTATGAAATCACCTAGGGTCAAGTATCTCTAACCTTAGGGATACTTGACCCTACATGCAAAGAGTACTTAAATTCTTTTGATAATTTGTATGTACGCGAAATTCAGATATTAAGTTAAAACTACTGAATTAAAAGAAGTTTTTATTATCAAATAATATTAATGAAAATAATATTAAAAAGTAAATAATATGGTTACTATAAAACGTAGTTGTTATTAATAAAATATAGTTAATAAATTACATTAGTTAAGTCATTAAATTAAATCTAGTTATTAAATTAGTTCATAACTTAATAAACAATTAAAATATTGATTTAATTAAATGTAAAAAATTGCAGCAATGAAACTGGAAACCTAGCAATGTCATTACCACTTTGAAGAATTGCCGGTTTTGGAAAATTAAAAAAAGAATAGCATGGAAACACAAAAAAAGTTCTAACAAATGGTTGTAGGAAACAAGAAATTGAGAAGCTTAATAGACTTACTCGGTTCTTCTAATATTTAAACAAAAATATATTTTAGGAGAAAATTCAAATCAACAAAGAAAGATTAACTCAACAGAAATGGCAAAACGTTAAATGAAACCAAACGATAACAAATAATTCGAGCAAAATATTTATGGGCGTGTTTTCTGGTTTGTTTTACTTGCATTTAAAATCTTGACTTTATTTGCTTGTATGTTGGACTTCCACTTTGAAGATCCATTGAGTTAGCATTACTCCTGAACTACGTAGTACAGGCATGTAAACAAACCAGAAAACTCGTCCATATTAAAATAATAAATAAATAAATCTTTCTTTCTCAAGCGAGGAAAAATAGAACAAATAAATTTCAATTCTTTTTAAAATTCTTACTCAAATAATTATTTGAAATTATCACATTAAAAAGAAATTTTATTTATTAAATAATTACTTAGAAACCATTTTTAAATAATTATTCTCTACATTTGAGTTGCCATATTGCCGACAAACTCCACGCATCAGAAAACTAAACCCAAAAACAAAATGTATTTCGGTCGGCCACGGCATCGAAGCTGCAATAGCTTTTGATAGGCTCAAGTAGCCCTAACTTGACTTTTTCTAAATAATCTAAAAATTAAACAACTTAGAATTAGGATACTGCATAACATCGTGTATCAAATTATAACTAGAAGTATGCTTAAAACTCAGAAATATTTTAATTCGTCATATCTTCAATAGTAAACTTCCTATCCACTGAGGAATGAAATAATGAAAATTTACTTTTGGATCCCCAAAACATATTTACTTACACACCATTATGATGGCTTTTCAGATTGGAATGGAAATCCCCTCTATCTAATAGACCATGTGACCAAAGGTCAAATAAAAATGTCACACACAAATTACCAGTTATCTCATAATCTGAGAAAATCGTGTAGTGGCAAGTATCCCTAGTTTCCCCTACATGGGCATAAGGCTTCTTAAATAAAAATCAGTTCAGGATTTCACAGATTTAAAAATCAAAACCAAATCAATATCTGTCTTAAAAATGGATTTAATATTTTGGAATAAATTCATTTCTTGCTGCCAGCTTTTGACGCCTTAAAACTGTTTATATAGATTATTATATTTAATTATTCCTAATATTTTCAAATAATATATTGATATAAATGAATGTTTTTTAAGTGAATGACTAATTTTTATTCACTATGTAAACAAAGCAAATAAAAAAGTTTTAAAAATCATTTAATTTAGATTAAAGCAATTCTTAAAATGAATGTTGAGTTTCAAAAGAGGAAAATGTGCTCTAAAAATTAATCCCTTTCCAGGTTACTGTAACAGCAGACCAAGTCCTGTTACGCGATTTTAAACAACGCGCACGACGTTTTTCTTACTTGATAAGTATCTCTACCGTGTAAATAGATTTACAGATAAACAGCAAACGATCGATATCGAGTGTAATGCTAGTAAGGAGAGTTGAAAGCATTTTTTATCAGAATTTTTGGTTGACAAAAATGAATGGATGAATCTTCTGGACTGTTAAATTTCCATATTGTTAGTTATTTCTACCAGTTTTTTTTATGATAATTTATTATAATTTTCCGTAAAAGTCTAATATGGAATATGCTTTAAGAAACGAAATTACACGAAAATCTCCTATCTTTCATATACTATTTATTCATACAATTATGAAGGTAAAGTATTAGTAAAATAAGCACTCAATTCAATAACTATGAAAGAAGTTTCGATTTAAAATCAAACACTGATGAAGTGACTGCAGTCTTCAGTATGTTCTGCCCAGATGCATAAATTTTGACATTTCATTATTTCACTTCATATTACTCTGTGCATTTCATTGTGACTCACAAATTAAAAACATCATTACCAATAGATGAATCTAAAACAGATTCAGCATAAATAAATGATGCATTGCTTATAGAGATAAATAAATATAATATTCAGCTTTTGTAAAAATGAACTTTAGTATTCTGACAAATCGTGCAAGGTTGAAAATCTTGTCATACCACAGAAAGTAACTTTTTTTTTTCTGTTATCCAGTTAAATTGAAAGTGAAATTTTCCTTTATTCAATAAACATGTTTGCTATAAAATACTTTTCATACGAAATATGGAAAAAATATTTCTGTCTATTATTTATATTCACTTCTATCATTTTTTAATTATTTACATTTGAGACAAAGAAAAAATATCTATACGATAATTCTCATAATAATTTACAAACAGATTCTTGCATAGGTTTTACATTTTCAAATTATTTAGGAATTAAATATTCGAATATGTTCAAAATGAAAATCTTGCAAAGAAAATAAAAATAATTTGGAATAAAATACCAATTTTTGATATCAAATTCTGGCATCTTTAATAATAAAACAGATATTGTTGACGAATTTCAGCACTGTGTGGCGCTAGCAATCCACTCTAACCCTTAATAGCTGTTTGATAAAAATAAAAAAAACAGTGCGGTCTAACAAGAGCGAATGATTTAGATAATACACCAATGTATTAGTAAAGGAAATTTGAAGCAATATAAGCTGTTATATTTCAAACCTACCCATTTACGAAGATTTTTAATAATTTAATGAAATTAGTATGCATCAGAGTATCATGTCAATAGCATGCTATTGCCAGTGGAGAGTTGTGATACTGTTTCTGGTAGTTAGTTGTAAGTACACCTCATATATTTAAAATCAAGTATTTCTATGAACATGGATATTTCTCTTGTTTTTATGTTAGAAATCTAAGGCATGATTAGAACATGAAAATATGCTTTGAGGGGATGTCTTTTTGCAGGTGTCTGGAGTTCGGAAGAACAGCCTGTTCTCTATCCTCTGATGGTTCCCCAAAATCCATCTCTGGGCGATAGCATTGAAATAGTATGCACTATCAAAAGGGGAACTTTACCCGTTTTATTTTCGTGGCTGCACAATGGGCAAATAATATCCACAGAAAAACAGAAAAAAATCACTGTTAATGAGCGAAACTCATTTTTTTCTGTGAGCAACATTCAGCCGGATGACATAGGTAATTACACATGTGTTGCTAGTAATAGATATGGAAAAGACAGCAAAACTGCAAGTGTTATAATCGAAGGTAAGCTTTTTTGTTATTATTCTTATGATAAAAAATTTATAAATGTATTGCAATTTTTAAAATCTTTAACCGATATTGTTTATTGACATTGGTACATACGGAAACACTTTGACAAGTGTAATGAAAATTATCCCCTCTTCTTGTTCATTATTATTTGTTGCTCAAAAATTTCTCGTTTACAAGAGAGGATATAGCAAATTCGGTAGACGGCTATAAATGTTGCTTGGCTTTATTTGTGAAATGCTGTTTGATTAAAATTTCCAATTTTTTTAATTGTTGGTTTTGTTCTAACTTTATTAGTTTTGGTTATTTTCGTTGTTATTCTTCTAAACAAATTTTACAATAAATTCATGAAATGTATTTTGTATATCAGGTTTAGACTCAGCTGAAAACTGTAAAATGTTTCAAAGAAAAGACTCGAAAAAACGTGTTCAAAAACAACAGATTTAATTTTTTTACCGAATTAAGCACCATTCGATTCATTGAGATTTCATATACAAACAAAACAAACAGTAAGCCAAACATCACAGCAAATAGTCTCTTAATTGCATATTATTATGATTACGCCATTACTTTATTAAAAATAATTTACTATTGTCGTCAAAAGGAAATGGTAAATAATATGAAACCCTTAGAAATAAGGTTCTTCTACTCTGAATAACTTCGTAATAACTTTGTTAATTGATTACCAACTATTACAAAAATTATTTCAGTGTATAAACTATATATTCAGAGTGGTGAACGCGATTTGTTACATAACTATATATCATAAATTATTCATGGATATAATGTGTAAATTAATTGTTTTTAAAGCAGCTTTAACATTTTAAACTGACTTGTTGTTTGAAATCTCTTCAGTTTGAAAAAAGAGGAATATGCTAAAATATTTTAGAGATCTTGCTTTTGACGACGAGATAGATATATCTGAACTTACTGTGACAAATTTTATAGCAAGGTTTTGTTTATAATACAAATATCCTTCAGTGTAATTCTCTCATCTTTTTGACTTTCAGGCAAATACTAATATGTTGTTTAGAAATAATAAAGCAAAACTAATTTATTAGGTTTCACATGAAAGAAAAAAAATTTATCATTTTATTATTATTCATAAAGCTGTTTTATTCACAGCATATTTTCTCCAAAAAAATTTACTTCTAATTAAATACTCTTTATAATTCTTTTTATTCACGTGATGTGGCGCTACAGTCAGTCGGCACGCTATTGTTTGGATAACTTTCACATAGAAAAGCGTACTTTCCAGCAGATGCGTAACTGCAAGGTGTGTTATTTCTTTATCTTCTTTCAATTCAATATAATACTGATTTATTTCTTGTGTTTTATAACCTTATTAAAATTGATCCAATTTCAATAATTTCAGGAGAGTAAATTCGTGGTTCTTGAAATTAAATAAACATGAAGATCTATCACCATTTTCTCATCCATCTATATGGAGTATTCTTACAAATTCATCTTGGTAAGATTCTAAGCATTTAACTTTTGCTCTGTTAATATAATAATAATTGTTCAGGTAATAAGTATCCAAAAAATTAAAATTTAATTGAAATGATATCATTATAATGCTAATTCATGTTCAAGAATCGTTAAATAAAAATTTAAATTTGTAAATAAAAGCGATGTGGCATGGTACAATCTTCTTGAAGGTTTCATGATGTTCTTCTAATATCACTAATCTGAACTTTAAATTAATTATATTCTAGTTTTTTTAATGTAGTTACTTTAAAAAATAATTTCAGCACCAATAAGAATAGGAAAATTTTATTTACTTTTTTTCATATAGTATTATACTGATAAATTTTGATACAATAGGGGCTCTGAAATATGACTGCTATATATAAAAGAAATTTGCTTTTTGTGATAATTGATTCCTAGACCGATTTTTCTAAATTTTCAAACAAAGAATGGTAGAAGAATATTTATTTCCAAAAAAATTTAAGATTAATTAATTAACAAAGAAAATAATGTATATAAAAAAATGTGTAACTATGAGAAAATTAGCATAACATTTCAAAAAATGTTTGCTTAAATTTAAAATGTCATGTCTGAAAACTTTAAAATGGTACTCTAAATGTAAAAAAATAACTAATTTATTTTCAGAATAATTAACAATGATAAATATATGCAAAATATCATTAAATATGTAGAAGGTTTATTGGAATCGGATACTTAAAAATGCTGTAACTTTTTTATTATGTTTAGAGTATGCATAATTAAAGATTTAAATAAATCAGAAAACTATCATCAGGCTATGTAATCAAATATTTTCCCCGCTTCTTCATCATTCCATTATTTATATTTGATATTTTACTTATTTCATCTCTTCTGCCAATATAATATTATACTCTTGATTTTAGGACTTTGTGATGAAAGACCTGTTTTGAATCCAATGTTCGTACCTCCCAACCTTGCAATTGGGGATAATATTCAGTTACTATGTACTGTTAAGAGAGGAAGTCATCCTGTTGAAATAGAATGGTTACACAATGGGAAAAAGATTACTTCCATCCAGAAACATAAAATAATTAACTATGAAGATAGCTCCCACCTCTCTATTGGAAAAATACAACCTGAAGATATTGGGAATTACACTTGCGTTGCCAAAAACAGGAAAGGGCAAGACAGTAGTACTGTTACCCTTATTATTGAAGGTAAATATGGAATTGAGTCAATTTGTAATAGTTGTTAAAATACCATGATCTTTTGGAAGCTGAAAATTTGATACTGTTGTATGTAACGCATCAATACTGTATTATTATCGTATATAATGTATCTTACAAATTATTTTAGTGTACTAACAATAAATCCTGAATGACTGCATTTTTTCAATATATTTTAAGATATTTCGTTTTCCCAATTGCATGCATTAATATTTAGTTAGTTTCAAACTGATTTTTGATACTTCTTACGTTACTTAGTACCTAACATTAAATACGCTTTTTTATTTGAAATGATAACACAATAATGGTTCAAGATTTAAATAACCTCGATACCAAGAGCTGTAGCCGGTTTTCTTTTAAAACATTGTTGACAGAGGTACTTCGTCTTCTCGCATTCCCTAACGACATTTTGAGGAGAAAGAAGGTATGTGTTTATTTCTACTTTCAAATACAAAAGAAAGAAAACAATTATTTATTGAAAAATTCTTGTTGCTACAAGGCAATAACTTTTATCTAATTGTTATAATTTCAGATCTAACATGAGAAAGAAAACGAAGATGACACCCATAACTCAGTCAAACTATTTTCTACTTTGGTTGTGCATTTTGCATAAAATCATGCTAATATCTTCTAGTAAGTGAATGCCAGATATTCTTAAGCTCTATCCATAATTCTTTTTCATAATATTTAATACTGTATGCAATTACTTTTTAATGTATAAATATGGGTTTGTTTCTAGAAAACAATGCTGTTTATATCAAAATAAGTCATAGTGACTGTGAAATTAATTTTATTATTATATATCATTGATCTTATACATGATTTTATACAGGATACCCTTTCTTTGTCCTTTTTTCTACAATTACAGATATCATTGGGATTATTTTTGAAAGTTTTTTTTTACTCTCTATCTCTTTTCGTTATTTTATGACATAATTTCTCAAAAATTATTTGCTAATTTTAACGATTTGATTTCCTTCTTTGTAAAACATTTATGATGAAAAATTCATAACCATAAAATACATTAAACTTGTCAATTGTAATTTCCCTACATTTGCAGGCTGATATTTTTTATTCAAAGCTTTCTAATCATTCAGAATATGTGTTGGTGTCAAATGAAATTGTTATGAACACAAAGTGATGTATAAGAGGGACATATTCTGATATTTTAAATTATCTACAATTTTTATGTGCAAATAAAGTGATATTTTGTATTTACTAATGTTACGTCTCTATTATAATTCGTTATATGTTACTACTTTGTCTAATATGAACATTTTGGCTCTATTTTTCAGATGATCCTCAGCCGCCAGTTTTGACACCCATGTTTGTCCCACCTAATCTTGCTATTGGTGATATCACTGAAATTTACTGCAACATTAAGCGTGGTAGTTTTCCTGTAAATTTTTCTTGGTTTCATAACAATGAAGAATTGACAAATATGCAAAAATATAAAATTGTTAATAGCGAAACAAGCTCTCATTTATATATTGGAAAGATTAAAGCGTCTGACATAGGCAATTACACTTGTGTAGCCACGAACAGATTTGGACAAGACAGTGGAATGGTCAGTGTTCTCATAGAAGGTACGATAATTTAACTTTACATTCTTATATTGTATTTATTTTATTGTGATATGAGTTTTTAACTTCAAAACTTAACGTTGTGGGGCGCTGTAGTCTCCAAAATCTACAACCGACGTTACCTTTCATTAACAGTCTGGGCGTTTAAACGCATTGCGAACAGAGAAGTAAGTTTACTAAATTATTTCATTTTTCTCTTTACAATTTTGGCCATATATGTCATTCTGATACGGTATTTTGTTTTAGAAAATTGACAATTTCCGCCAAAATGGAAAAAACTAGAAGCGTCATATATATGATATTAATTTACCTTCTCCTGGACGTACACAGTAAGTATATGAAACGCTACTAACATTTGGAAATTTTCAATATATTGATAGAATTTCTAAAATTATATCTGTATGTAACGATGCGTGGCATGCATATTTTAATTTTATGTATTACAAAAACATTAGATCCAACACAATATGCTTAATTTGCTGAAATTCAATCTCAAATGTGTTGTTATGTTATCATTGAATGGTTTATAAGTTGATTTTATCTCTGCCCAAGAAATTGTAAATGTTGTTTTCTCTGCGATGATACTATTAATGTACAAAAAGCTGATTGTAAGAGTTCAGTGATTTTCATGAAATTATATAGGCTGCCATGTATCTGTAGTTTGAGTACTGATATGAATTTAATGAAAATATTTTTTTATTTTAACATTTTACGGTTCCTTAATTAGATTTAAAAATTAAGTAGCCAATTAGTAATTATCAAAATAAGTTTAAATTCATATTGTTTTAATTATTGTTTTGATGTCATCAAAGATCTGAAATTATTTTCCTCCATATGTTGTTTCATTACTCATTTTAACCCTTTAATTTAATCCATATACTTTCATTTCATTTTTTGAAACATTTTAACAATACGTAAGTGCAGAATAGCCCCAGAAAAAGGAATTTATTCCTTGACTACTGGCTTGTTTACATTTCAACGCGGTATTCTAACATTTTTATCTTTTTGACATTTTTCGATTATAAAACAAGAAAAGAAGGATGTTTAAAGGATGAAATTTATCGAAATGCTCAAAACTCCATAAAATTTTAATGGTATTTATGTTTATATCTTAAAATAATGAACATAACTTGTCCTTTTTGTGCAGCATAAATCACGATAAATATTTTTTACTTTTCTCAAAGTAAGAAATATTCATCATAACGCAAAACTAGTTTATTTTTATCTTGCAAATCGTATCTTCTCATTGTTCACCAGTTTTCGTTTATTAGCAACTGTCTCAATATATTTTCTTCCAAATATGGTATTCGAAAATTATAGACTGACTATCATAACGTGTTTTGTTATATACAAAGACCTTCAGAAAGCTGCATAAAGAGGTCCTCATAACTTTTATGACGTTTTCAGTAATACAGTAAAGAAATTAATCAGTTAAATAATCTATTAATAAATTTCTGTTATGTTCTATTATAAACTTTATAAAAGTATAATAATGATCTTCAGAAAATTTCATTACATATTTTCAAATCCCTACATTTATATGCAATAATTTGTAAGAAATAATTATTTTTTCTTTATTTCAATAAAGAATTTTAAATTATTATGATGTATTAAATTTCAATTTGATTTTAGTTGCAGAAGCGGAAGAACCAGTTTTAAATCCTCTAATCATTCCTCCAAATCTTTCACTTGGTGACAATACAGAGCTCCTCTGCACTTTAAAAAGAGGAAGTTTGCCTCTCACCTTTAAATGGTTTCACAATGGAAAGGATGTTACAGAAACGAAAAAGAACAACATTGCCATGAGTAAAATGAGTACACTTTTGTCAATTGGTAAAATTCAAGCCTCAGATATCGGTAATTACACATGCGTCGTTACTAACAGAATAGGAGAAGACAGAAAAAATATCCAAGTCCTAATTGAAGGTCAGTACAAACTGCAGTTTTATCTAAAATATTTCAAAGTCTTAATTGTTTCGGCCATTTTATAGGATGAAATTTCTTGTATAGTATGTTGATAGCACTTACAAATTTATAAAACCTATTTATTACCGTATTAATTTGTATAGAGAAATATAAGTGTCTTAAAAATATTCAACGATATAAAATGCTCATAATAGTCATTTAACATGCACGTCACTTATATGTATTTTTTTATCTAATCTCATCGTAATATAGTCATACTTTTAATATAATGTGTCAAAAAGATTGCCGTTATAAAAATTTTACTGTCTGTATGTGCATGCTGATAATTTCATGTTTCATTTTTCAGTACAAAATTTATTTTCCTTTTCAACAAGAACATATTTATCGATTACCCAATATTGTAATTACAAAATGATTAATTAAAAAATCATCTCAAGAGCTTAAAAATCGAACCAGTCTTTTCATATGTCTTTCTTTTATAAGAAAAATTTTACCAACAAGGTAATGCATTATCCCACAGCATAATATTTTTTGAATGGATTTTTATCTTTCATTTAAAAACAAAAAAAGCATTTTTTCATATAAAAGGGATAATAATTCCTCTTGTTGTCGCTTTTATTTTGAAAAAAGCCAGTTATTTATGAGAGATGTAGTGAAGGTAATGAATGCTAAAATCGAGAAAATTGTTCCCAGAATTTTCCCTTTCAAAGAATCCATAACTTACTTCACATGAATACGAAAAGAATTTCTGCACCTACATATATATACAATTATTATTTTTATCCGAGTACTTTTCTTTTATAAATTCTTAAATGTCCTTACTAGTTGAAATACTTCTTCAGGGTATCTTTCAGAATCTATTTCATTTTTCAACACTAATAATTATAATACATTTCCTACATCTTATAAATAATTATTAATTACTTCACACTGAAGCTAACTCTCTTTTTACCTTTTTCTTCATCAACTGTCTTTGTCTGTCACCATTATGTTTTCCTCCAAATTTCAAGAAGTTACTTAAAAAGTATTTGAACTTGCAAATTTATATACTTGACCACTGACTGGCGAATTTTCAATTTTAATACAGACAAATAAGCGTTAACCTTCATTCATACATAATGATTAAACATTTATTATACCATTTTCATTCTATCATTAATTCTCAATTTTTGCTATCGATAACATTTTGTTGTTTCATATAATATTTTCTAAATTCTCTCCAACTATGAATGATATTATTGACCACAACAAGTTATTAATTATGAACATTTTAATAAATTATCAACAAATTCTAAGATTTTAATCTTTTTTGCCGAATTTATAGAAAATCCGATTTCTTTCCAATTATCAACGATATGTGGCGCTGCGATCCAAATAGCTAGCCTACGCTTTGATTCCATCAATTTGTATTCGAAGCAGCCACACTTAAATGTTCTTAACATTAGTAATTTGAGCATATATAAAGTAGAAATGTAATTCCTCTACTTCGGCATTGAATTCTTGTTCTTAGAATGACAAGAAAACATCAAAAAATGGAGCATAACAAACATGATATCAATTTTCCCTTCAAACAGCTGAAGCGGTGGGGATTCAATGCCTTTTACTTCATTATCATGATTCAGATTGGTAAGTCTTTGTCATTTTTTAAAAATCTACTGTAATTTCTTATGATTTTGAGTTTTATTATATTAAGTACATATTCTTCTTGTATGTATATTTAAATTGTGGTTTATTTTCTATCTTCCTTGTACTGACTATGTTTTAACGTATCAAGCCATCAGCATTTGATACATCATATTGCCCAAATGATAATGAATTTTTCTTCGGAACATCACGCAGTGTCCATCTTTCAATCTCAAATCGCTAATTTAGACGCAATATATAATAAACGATGGTGTATTTACCGCAATAAATAGTTAATATCCATTAATACAAAACAATGCATATGTAATATGTATATTTTAGGAAATGAATGATTAGTACGAGTTATATTAGTTCTATCTGAATTTGAAATCATTTGATAATTGCATACAGCTTGTTTAATAATTGCTTTAAGAAGATAATCAATTCCCTTCACCTTCAAGCATTCTTTCTAATTAGAAAAACTATTTGTTGATATCTGAATTGAATGAGATCAAATAGGTAGTGAATAATTCTTATTTCGAAAATCATTCCGAATTTTTAAAAAACTCAAATATATCTTTTTGGAATTTCTTCTTGTAACAAAGAATACTTTGGCATGTTTATTTACATTTTTGCAAAAACAAAATTACATTGCATTGTCGTTGCAATGTTATAATCGTTATTAATACGTGTACTTACGTTGCCATTCAAATTATTAACTGTTATTTCATATTTTGTTAATGACAATTTTACAAGTTCTATTGAGGATTTTTTTCCAAACCAAACTAGGTAAAAAAAATTTCAGATGTACAAACGATATAAAAATACAGTGCATTCATGCAAAAATCCACATAACTTTATTTGTCTAATGTGTACTTCTTTTATGTAATTATTTGCCTTCCTTATAGTATATTTAATAGTATGATTATTATTAGTATTAATACTTCTAATGGCAATTAAATTGCGAGTTCGTTCTAATTTATTATTATTTAATTAAAGTGTGAGTTATGATCTTTCTAGTATGCAGCAATTTTGATCTATCCATTATCCAGCTATTGAATTATGAGTGCCGACTTATTATTCAATTAAAAGGCGAGTTATGATCTTTTTATTCTGTAACAATATTAAAATTGTGTTCAAGTAACAGATTGATGAAAGAGTGAATGTACATAAATTCATTTGAATTAAATTGAAGAATCTTGTATAACTTAAACATAGCATATGTATTTCGTTAGATCTTAGGCATAAAAGTTTCAGAAAATCTATCTACATTAATAAATATTTCATTAATATAATACTGCAACATTCTATTGCAAGCAAAAGTTTTTCCTCACAGTAAAATTCTGCTTACAAATACTACCTTGTGCAACAATTGAAACTAATTGAGGAGCCTGGAACTGTTAATTACCGAAGAAGAAAGTTTATTAGAAAAATGCTCACTGGAGTTTTTACTGATATTGACAATGTAATAAGAAAACCGTACTCCAATGTACTTGCTGTGGATGCAAAATTATCAAATAAGTCAAAGTAATTAACAGTTATGCTAATAATATATAAAATAATATATAAACTGTTATTATGATTTGTGAAAAATATTTTTATTGATATGTATACTATTTATACAAGATTTTCAAAATAAACGTGTTTTTTCTATCTTCCAGGATTCGGAAAAGAGGAGGCTCCAGTTCTGAATCCAATGTTTATTCCACCTAATTTAGCTTTAGGTGATATGACAGAACTCTCCTGTACTGTTAAAAGAGGAAGCCTTCCAATTTCATTTGAATGGTTTCACAATGATAAACTAATTGCAGATCACCAGAAATATAAAATCTCTAATACGAAAATAAGCTCCTTGTTTTTAATCGGGCAAATAGCAGCTTCTGATATCGGAAATTACACCTGCAAAGCTACTAATTTGTATGGAGAAGATAGAAAAACTGCGAACGTTCTAATAGAAGGTATACATTTTTAAACCTGGTTTTTGTGTAGGTTACGACCAAAACTTTCTAAATTAAAACGTTTTTAATAATATAACAAATAAATAATGGTTTATTGTATTATATACGATTCGTACGTCTCTTGTAATAGTTCCATCAATGTTATTACAGAAGATACTGGTATATTTTTTAGATATTATGCACTGTTTTCTTTGTAATTCTCAATTTCTTATAAATTTCATTCATTAATTTACAATTATTTTGTCTCGTTGATTGAATGACATCATTCATAAAGAAGCATAAATATCCAATTTGGAGTTCCATTTCTAGGCCATTGATGAATTCTCACACCTTATGCTTGGTTAATAATTGCGTTTCTGTTTTAAATTGATCTGCGTACACTATTTAATATTTATATTTTTGAAATTCAGGGCTTTATATTTAGTATTTTATCAACAAAAATTTGCAAAATACGATTTTCCAACTTTATAAAATAATTTCAATTCTCTGCTTCTGATATATTACTATGAACCTTTTCTTTTTGCATTTATTCACATTTTCTCTGAGACCATACGTGGTAATTTGAAGTATCCAAGAATAATATCCAGAGATATGACTATACCGTTTATCAAATTATAGCTATCTTTCTGTTCATAATTGTAATTAAATTACTTTTGCATCAAGTACTGTAACGTTTGGTCATATTTTTATGATGGCAATGCTTTCACAATTGGAGAACGTATTTTGCCATAGGTCATATGTAAATTACTCAGGTTAGAAATTAAACAAACATATTCGTATTTGCATCATTTTTACAAACTTTATTCATTATATTTATTCTCATGTATATCTATATAAATGTATGAAAATTATAAATTTCATATGCAATATTATTTTCGTTCAATTAATGCTCGACATGTGGCGCTGTCATCCAGTATTCAAAGAAAGCTGCTCTTTCCTCTTTTAGCGACAACCTTGCGAGGCTTAAATATTTCAAGCTATCCAGTAATCTGTTTTATGTCGGTGGCAAAGCATATTTTCCTGTCAGTTCAATAATCAGTTCAATCAAATGTCTGTGCAAAATATTTTCATATATTGAAAACGATGAACATGTGGATATGTCAAAAAGTCTTCAACGCTTTCGCGATATCGTTCATTGCAATGGCTTATTTGCAACTAGGTAAGTTGCTGTATAATATTATATTTATATTTTTGTATTTTGAAATGCATTTTTAAATATACGAAGCGCAAAAGCATAACGAAACAAATTTTAATCTGCATTTCTGTCCGACTGTTTCTCAAACATAGCCATAATGTTATGTAGTTAATTTATGTGTTTAATAATTTATTATCGTGTTGTTTATATTATTTGTATAGTTGAATGCATAAGCTTTCATTGAGATTATCGAAACAAAGCTCTGAAATATTGAATATATTTTAATGCATAATGAACTAAATTTTAAAATCAGCAAAATAACATCATAAAATAACTGGCGAAAACAACTTCCATTAGAAAAATCAAACCTTACTGTTTTTGTGTATCTTGTAGATTATATTTATAAATTGCTTATATACCTTGTAGATTATATTATAAATAACAATATTATCAATAATGAGTATATTAATATACTTGCTTTAAATTTAAATTAATGTTTAGTTAAATTGTTTTTGTTTCTTTCCAAATATAATTTTCTTGAACTATATTCTTAAATTTCAAAATTCAACACGATTTTATGTGATTCATTCAGTATGATTTCTTGAGTAATTTTGCAGTAATTCGATGTTATGGTTTATTTTTGAATTTTTTTTAAGTGTGTTTCCCTTGCATTTGGTTCTATGGCCCTCCAAATAACTTTTATGAACCTAGAGACATTTAGTCTAATAAAATTAGCTATGGGATTTATTATTTATACTCAACAAAACTCATCCTAGACCATTTTCATTTTATTTTGCTTTTTGTGACATAAATCAACTAATCACACAATCTTTTAAGAAGCTTATCCGTTTACTGCTTTCAAATCAAAATCGCAGACCTTTCCTTAGAAAATATTGAACAAACTTGAAATTATTTGTGAATTTTGACACAATTAATTTATACATTGTTAAATTTTTTGGTAACTGACATCCTTTTCTAGAATGTGAGATTTCCATCATTCTTTTCAAATTCTTATCTTTAAGTCAAAGCCATTTCTAGAACAAAGTATTATTTTTTTTATTAATTCGAAATTTTGTTGCAAGTTTTGATCATAGATATTATTTATCTGTATTATTTTTTCTAATTATTTCTGATAAATTTATTTGCTTCCAGAAGCGAAATATTTAATTTTCATTTGAAAGACTTCAGACAGCGCGAAGTTTTGTTCTTGGAATTCCTATAACAGTTTTCTTTATTACATTGACGCCATAAAAGAAAGTCAAGTGTGTCTTTTGTTTAATGGAAGTATGAGCGCTTAATGTAACGTCAAAAATAAAAATTAGGTTCCTATACAAATTTATTTCATATATATTTAGCGTATTTTTGAAAAAGGTGTAATTTTTATAGCTCTTTAAAGATTTCCTAAAAAATGCGGCTTTTTAGTTCACCAATACAATTATAAAAAATGAAGTAATGAGATTGATTAAAAATAATAAATATAATATTTTCCTTTATATGTTAAATCATTCAGTCATATAATCTTTCAGTCATCTTTCATCCTGTTAAAAGACTTCGAATCTATGAAAAAATTATTGTTACACATTCTTGAATTAGATTTCTGAGTAATGTATTACAAGTTTCTTTTAATTTTAATACTTTTTCTCAATTTATTTTCAGAATTTAGAAATATATACGTCATTAGTATGAATGCTTTATATTTCCTACTAAAAAATTTGATTAACCTTTGGTGATCATGTTTTATCATTTTTGTCGATAATCATGCATTTAAAAATTTTTATTCAGTAAATATGATTTTTTTAATAAATTTACAATTTTATTCCATGATGTTTAGTGAACCTAATATCTTTGGAAATGTTCTGTTTCATACTCATGAACTTTTTCCAACATTAATGTCTCTTTTCCTTTTTTCAGTTGAAGGAAGTGGAGAAACTCCCGTTCTGAGTCCAATGTTTATTCCACCAAATTTAGCCATTGGAGATATGACAGAACTTTCTTGTACCGTTAAAAGAGGAAGCTTGCCGATTACTTTTGAATGGTATCATAATGATAGACTAATAAAAGATCATCAGAAATATAAGATTTCCAGTTCGCAAATTAGTTCTCATTTCCTTATAGGAAAAGTTTCAGGATCGGATATCGGTAATTATACTTGTAAAGCATCCAATGCATTTGGAGATGACAGCAAAACGGAAAGCGTACTTATTGAAGGTAGACTGATAAATTTATCTCTATTTTTTTTCAGGTCAAATTCTATAAGTGAAAATATTTTCTGAATGTTTGTTGTTTTCTGAATGTTTGTATCTGTTAATCACGCTCTAAACATTTATCAATTTCAATTTCAGAACATACATGGATATGAGATTTTTGTCCATAATTGAGAAATATTGCTTGTTACCTACTGTACATATTTATTATTATCTTCTTATATCACTTCTCAGTTTTACAGTAAACATAAATAGATGTTTTACAGAATCCTTGTTTCATATACTTGCAATTAATGTCAATAAAATAAAATGGCTATATGTATTAAAATGTATTATAATAATTTTAGTTCATACCTTATGAAAAATTAAAAAGTATTAGTTCTACAAAGTTTATGAAAAACCGACACATTCTTTAAAAAATAGTTTATTTCGGTGCAACGCTATTCTTAATTCGAATTTACTTTTCTGGTTTTCTGAAAGAGGCACATTATTCCCTTGAAATGTTGTTTATTCCTTCTTTCAATTACCGAATAATACATCACAAATTAATATCAATGAATCCTAACAATGCGTGATAGAAACTAGAATGGACGATTTTATAGTTGAAAGTTTATGTAATACAGCTTGGTATTTCAGCGTTCAATGTTTGATATCAAAGTTATTACACAGCAACAATTAGGTATCGCGTCTAATTTAAAAAATCTTTACTTTTCATTTTTATAAATACTACTTTCAACGTTGTGTGGCGCCACTGTCATAGTTTTCATTTATACACTGCATCTCAATCACAGGCGTCGCATTTTGTAATCAAGACATTCCAGTCCCAGTAATCGACACTTTTTTGAGAAAATCCGCAACGAAAATTTGTAAAAATGCTTATCATTTCGTCATGCCATTCGCTGCATGAAATTTGTGGATTGGTGCTGTCTACCTTCATCTTCAAGTTCATAATTCTGTTAATTTCCACTGGAACTCAGATGGGTAAGTCATGTTTATGTTCTTTGTACTAAGCTATTGTCACGTTTTTTTATATTAATAAAAACCAAAGAAACTATTCAAATGAATTTCTATATGTTTAATGTTAAGATAGTTTGAACTGTTAGCTTTCTGTCAAAATGTTGCTATTGAGTAATTTTTTTCTGTTTTCAATTACTTGAAATTAATGAAATTTCACGAGAATGATTAGTTTCTTTTCATGCGAGTTCTACTTCCTAATGACTCAATACGTGATCATTTATTGCCTAAACTCTATATAAAAAACCTGGAAGATTTCTGTACGGGAATGTGTTCAAACTCTCTATCTCGTATTATTTTTATTAATTAACCCTTCATCACCTTTCAAGCATCAACAGCTTGAAATTACTTCCGGCAAAAGAAAAAATAACAAACGAAGCATAAAAAAGTCATAAGTATAAGGTTGCTAAAAATTAGGTAGATAAATCATGCCACTATCATCCATTATAATATTTGTTTCTTGCATTGAACTCTCGATAGTTATGTTAATAATACGAATGTATGTAGAATTATATCATCATTTAAAAAAGTCGAAAATTATACTATAGTCGAAAGCATGCAAAGTAACTAAAATATTTTTCAGAACCTATCGAAAAATTTATAAAACTTTATACACTTTTTCGTGGTAATATTTTAGCATCTTAGTACTCATAATATGTCCGTCATTTAATTCTTATGATAAATTTATGATTTGTTTTTGTTGAGCTATTTTTAAAAATTAATGACTTTTTAATATATATTTTTTTAATTTTTTAGGTCAGGCAAATGAGGATAAACCAATATTAAATCCTTTGGTTATACCTCCTAATTTGGCGCTAGGGGATATCACAGAACTTTCATGCAATATGAAAAGAGGAAGCTTGCCAATCACTTTTAAATGGTTTCACAATGGAGAGGAAATACGGTCTCACCATAAATACAAAATACTGAACATAAAAACTAGCTCCCACTTGTCCCTTGGAAAAATAGAAGCTATTGATATCGGTAATTACACTTGCAAAGCAATAAATGCTTATGGGTATGATAGTAAAACTGAAAGTGTAGTTATTGAAGGTAATTCAAATTTCATTTTTTTACATATGTTATTATATTTTTGCTTTCTCTTACCACAATTTTTATTGTGATAGCCATATTACAGTTATCTTATTTTTAATATCAGATGCATAATTTGTGAATTATTCGTTCAATAATAGTGACTTTAAAAATCATTATTTTGTTTTTTTAAACCATTGTTTGTTTATATAATTATTATCTTAATAAATTTTATAGAATTTCAGAAGACTACTTGTTCCTCTAAACTGGTGCTATGAATGTATTAAAATATTTTCATTTTCCGACTGTTGCGAATCTATTTTTAATATATCTTTACTATTGCTCCCAATATTAAAATAATTTATCGTATGGATTATGATATTCCAAATGTTAATACCTAAAGGTAAATTAAGTGATGATGTTTTAAAAAACACATAATTCGATTGCATTATAAGAACACGTTTTGGAAAGTATTGTGAAATGTTTTTCCCTTCAAAATAATGAACAAGAAAAGTTTCTTTTTCGTATTCCTTTTTTTCTACTTTTTAACTATCAATATCTTACAAATTTTTCAGTTTAGTTACTCTATTTCCATTTCTTACGATAATCGGCGAAAAATATTGTCATATCATATTACAAATAAAAGCACTATTTTTATATTTATATAAACAATAGTTTGACTCATTTTGTAACGTTTAGTCGAAATATTTTTCAGTATAATAATTTATGTATGCATGCCTGATTTAATTTCGATATGGAAAATTGTAATATATTATTGTCTGGTATTGAAAGTATGGCCAATGAGTGTTGAAACAACAACAGAAACTTTGTGAGTAACTCACTATTTACTTTAGAGCGATGTTTCCTTGTATTGGAAATATTTTTTCGCTGGCAATTTGATATTATACTAAAGACTGATGGGCGTTTTCTGTTAGTAATGCATATAGAATATTGTTTGCATTTTTTTGATACAGTATTCTGCACGCTTGCAGGAGGTTTATAAAGTGTGTTTTCGATAAAATGATGGGAAACTCCTTTGGGAGATCTCAAGTACGGCATGAAAAAGGATTTGATTGTTATTGTAATTTTATAATAAAAGGCCTGAAAAATGGATGAAGATTTTCTGTGTAATAAATGGCTCTTAATCATTCTGCTTCATTCCTATATTACATAAAATTAAAAAATAACATATTTTATAGAACTTAAGACAAAATAATACCCGATTTAAGTACATGTCAATTATAAAAAGTGGAATCCTGCATTATAACCATTACAAATGGCAATTTTATTTCTTATTCATTTCTTGGGCTATATTTTTTTAAAATTTTGTTCTAATATGATGAATGAGTATTTTTCATTTTAAAAAATTCATTGAATAACTCATATTTATCCGGTGTTTGAATACACTCCTTTAACAATACCATGACTGTATAATTATTAACTTGCAGTGCAAATTTAGCCGCTTATCACAACTGCTGTCATTTTCAGTTTCAAATGCCATACCATATACTTATCACCATAGTTATTCGTTTTGATCATTTACCAACGCATCGGTTTATTTGATTTGTTTCAATACTTGTTGATATTTTTTAAATTAAAAAAGAAACTTTTTAAACAATTCTAAAGTCAACTTAATTAAGAGTTGTGTTTCTTCGGGAATCAAATAGAAATGCTTTCATGTATATTATTTTATTTTGATATCGGATAATCAAAGTACAAGAAAGCTTAACGGTTTTTGATTATGCTTTATTTCTGTGTATAAATGACTTTCCATAAATAATACATTTAGGCAAATAAATGCTCCATTTTTACACGTTGCATTTAAAAATACAGAGATATTTTCATTTAGAAACTGTCTTTATCTCTATGCTATTGTTCCAATCTATTTAATGTAAACATTTGTAAGATACATTTCTAGTACTCTTTTCTTCTTCTAGCTCTTTTTATGCAAAATATATAGTCTTTTTTTATTAAATAAAACAAATATTTCTTTAACATCTTCATTTGGTTGAAGAATTTCAACGTTATTTACTTGCAAAAAATAGTAATAGAATTTTTAATTAAAGTTTTTCCAAAATTTTCTGAATGTGATTGTATTTGTATTAAAATAAATCCAGTCATAATTATTGCAAAACTTTTAATAATGTGGTCTATTTTAAAGATGATATAACATTCTGAGGTTCAAGTAAAAAAGAAACAACATTAAAACCTTAATAAAATATAAAGTATTAATAGCATATTATTAAACAGAAAACAAAACAATAATAATTATATATGTTAAAATTAATTTGTTTTTACTATTTATAAAGATAGAAAAATTCGATATACGGTGTAAGGTGTTCAGTCAATTAAATACATATGAATAAAAATACATTTAAAGAATTTAACATCAAAGGAAACATGCAAATTATTTTCGTCTCTAAATCTATTTTATCTTTATCATGTGGAAATGATTAAAATTTTTAGTTTCAAGTTCAAACGCTAAGGGGCGCTATGGTCCTTATAATCTGAAACCGGTGTTTACAGTTCAGAAACTGCTTTACACATTTCAGTTCCATTCGTTTTTGCAACAATGTGGTAAGTTCAAATTTTTATTTACTATTAACTTTCATTAATGAATTATAACTAAACAGCATTTTTTAGTTTCGATAATTTTTTTTTAGGAAAGTCCATAGCTGTAACAAAAAAACTAAAGATAGCAGCGTCTCTTATATAGTTTTTATCTTCCTTTATCTGAATGTAAAAGGTATGTGGAGTTTACTTACCATTTTCGAGTAATTCTTCTCGAAATCCCAAACATTTCAAAACAAATTAACCAGCATATGACAAAACTCTTGTCTGTAATGTTAAGTAATTTGTATTGAGTATATTTTAAAGTATTCTTAAAAGCATTCAAAGTACGCTTTCGGTATATTTGCTGTTATCGAATATGGATGCTTTTTACTGATACTTCTCTTGTGTTCTCCACGGAGCTATGAATTCTTTAAATGTTGTTTACTGCTTGTGAACTGAAAATGCGCAAAAAAACCCCTCTATTTTAAGGAACTAATTTTAATGAGCACGATTGATCTTGTTTCGTTTATAACAAAATATTATTGTTTCGACATTAAATAAAAAAAATGAAAATGATATTCTGTTGCCCTACAGAACAGTTTTAATGTCGTATTGCAATAGTCAATATAATGATATTTAATCCAGTATGAATTTCATATAACCATCTTAAGGTGATTAATTCAATAGTTAAAATTGTATTCCTTCATTAAATAATTCATTTTTAATTTTGGTTTGTATTGAAACAAAGCATTAACGGATTTCTTACCTTTAGGAGTTAACAAAAATTTTCAAGTAAACAAATATATATTCTTAGATTTATTGAAAATTTAAATGAGTATTTATGTTTCCAATATGAAATGATTCATCTTAAAATTTTGTAAGATAAATAATGGTTTATTATATTATAAAATCCTAAATATATGTTTAACAAAAAAGTTTGCATTTTGAGTTATCTAATTTAGGTAATTATGATCTTTCTTTGACGCGTTCGCGGTTGTGAAAGTTGTAGCATTCATTTTCATTGTGATGCAAAATGACATGAATGCTATAACATTCAAATATATAACCCACATTATCATGCATTCGATTCTATATAGTCTTAATTGTTTGAAAGTATTATGATTGATAATTGGTAACTGGTTCCTTAAATATTTACTTTTTCATTTTTTTTATTCTTATTGTTGGCGAACATGTTAAATACTTGTATAAGTGTTGAACTTATGCTCTTAAAGCTAAAATTGTTCGAAACAAATTAATCAAATCAATGCAGCTTATTTAAGTCTCAAAATGGGGGATATCCCTTTTATATCGGGAAAAAATTCACATGAGAATTATAGAAACAATTAAATTCGATTTAACTCTGTTTTCTTTTTCTAATAATGCAACTATTGCTTAATTTTATTAAATAACTTTTTATCAACGTTTCATAGATGAATCTTGATTTTTAATTTTTTATGTTTAATCCTAAGTAGAATTTAAAAAATTACAGTTATTGTCTAAAAAAATCATTTCATTACCTAATAAAATTTTCTTGTATTCTATTTCATTTCTTTTTAACTGCATCCAACAGAAATGCAGACTTCGTTTATTCAACTCATATAACAATCATTATTTAAGAAATTACTAAGATTAAGTAGATATGTATGCATATAAATGATTTTATTAATTAAAGGTATCTCAATAAATCATCAATAAATTAAAGAATTATTCTTCATGAACGTAAAAAATATCAGAACCTTTTCTTAATTAGAAAATCAAAGTTATTTGAGTGATCTAATTAATACAATTTACTACTTTTTTGCTGTTCTTTGTATTTAATCTTACATTAGAGATAATTCTGCACTCATTATATTTTGTATGTTGTCAAGATTATGTCTCTTTTTTTCCAGGATCTGAGGCAGAGAAACCGGTACTGAATCCTCTTCATATTCCTCCAAATTTGTCTCTCGGAGACAATGCAGAGCTGTTTTGCAGTTTAAAAAGAGGAAGTTTACCTCTCACATTTAAATGGCTTCACAATGGGAAGGACATCACGATAATAAATCAGAACAATATTATCGTGAGTAAAATGAGTACAAGTTTGTCTATTGGTAAAATTGAAGCTTCTGATATTGGTAACTATACCTGTGTTGTTAGTAACAGAATGGGTGAAGACACAGCCACTGTTCAAGTACTTATCGAAGGTAACAATAATCACTAATTGCTATAATAATTTCTAATATGCGTTCTACTGTTTTGTCTCTGTTTTAATATAATACGAGATATTTGCTGTACTAAACGAAATATGAAACCTGTGTTCGATTAATCGCTTTATATGATACACATGCCAACACATTTTATTTATTTTGTAAAGAAACATCTTCTTTTTGTTATTTGCATCCTTTTATATTTCATTTAATTACCTTCTCATGTGAATATATTATCTAGGAACGAAATATATTATCTAGGTAGATTTTGTAAGCATTTATTTATATTTTAAAAGGGTTGTTAACAAAGTTATTTCTATATTCAGACAATTTTGCTATGAAATACTTCGACAACAATCTGTCAGGAGAAACGATGATTTTTTTTAATAATAATTTCGTATGATCAAACAAGCATTTCATTACGAATTTTATGAAAAAGCTCTTGTAATCAACGAATGTCTTCACATTTAGAATATTTACTTCTACTATTTCACGTAATGTGGCGCTACGATCAGTTTATAGGTTGTTTTCAAGCAGCTCCCATATGAAAAGCGTTTCATTGAATCCATAATACAACTGAAAGGTATGTATTATTTGCCGTCATTTATCACTTCTGGTTTCAAATTTTTGTTTATATTGTCTTACTCTTATGTATTTTATTTCAGAAACTTCTTTTTTATCAATTTGATCCAACATAAGCTAAGATAATGTTTGAGTGTCTCTTATTCGCCATCCTTTGGGAACTATCTCTTCATATTCATATGGGTAATATTTGATATACTTTGTATATTTTTGTTGAAATCTAACTTGTAGAATTAAGAATAATTTTTGATATAGTTTCTCCTGTTCATTATTTCAAAAGTTTTTGAGTAGAAATTCGCGATAGCTAGTAGAAAAGGCTTCATACATTTTTCATTCAACAGCGTATTAATACAGCATTAAAAATAGTGCATCATTTTTAAACCGAAATGGAGATATTTTCCCCATGATTTACTCGTATATTTCATTCATTCGCTTTGTATTTTCTTCTCTATTTATTTTAGTTTTAAAAAATGTCACTTTCGAAAAAAAAATGTTTATGTATATAGTTTTGCTCAATGTATATAGAGTTTTTATTTATTTTATTTATTTATTTATTTAAAGAAAAGCACACTACAGAGAAAACTCCATTTACAGAGTGCTGTGGTCAACAAACACACAAAGAACAAAAGCCACAACGAGTAAATAACAAAAAAATGCACTAGAAAATAAAAAGTCGAACACAGAGAATACACAAAAGTATTGGCAAAGTTTTGTCAATATTTATCATTCTTTTTATTAAATATGCGACTTTGATTAAAACTTCATTTTAAGTTGATTAAAAACAGGAGACTATCTGCCTGAATATGTGTATGCACGTTATTACATAAAAGACAAAATTGTTTAATACAGTAAATGTGAACTTTAACTATTTCTCTTTAATACATAAAACTAATAGGAACGTTTATGCTATGCTCTTTTACTATATTTTTCTTCATTTCTGTTGAATTTTATAAAATTACTATGTATAAATATCAATTTGAATTAATTTTATTTGATTGACAGTATCGTGACACTGATACTGAATCGTGTGATTTGATAAGAATTATTTGTCGAATGAAACGTGCACCTTATTTAATCTGAAACAAATATTCATAGTTCCTTATTTGAACTATATTTTAAAAATCTTTGAGAACAAACAGGAATTTTCGATGTTTATAGCATGTCATTTAACCGTATTTCCAATTTAAAATTTTAAAATAATTTTCTCTGACTTTTTCATTCTTAGAGTTCAATAGAAAACTTTTGACTCTAAGAAAAACTTTGACTTTTTCAAAAATATTAAGAAATATGGTTTCTGCTATCAGAAATATTAATTTTCTATTAATTTTAGGAGTTTCCGAGGAGCCTCCAGTTTTAAATCCAATGTATGTGCCTCCCAATCTTGCAATTGGCGATAACATTGAATTGTCTTGTATCGTCAAAAGAGGAAGCTATCCAGTACAACTGGAGTGGTTGCATAATGACCAAAAAGTAACATCTCTTCGAAAATATAAAATAATTAATTCCGAAAGTAGTTCTCATCTTTCTATTGGAAAAATACAACCTGAAGACATTGGTAATTATACTTGTGTTGCCAAGAATCGGTATGGCCATGACAGCAATACCGTTGTCCTCATAATCGAAGGTGAGTACATATTCAAAAAAAAGGAGACGTAATTCTTTCTTGGTAACTTTAATTGTTAAAATAATACTTATTTATATCATTTTTACTATATTACAGATACAATTTGTACAAAATTTTGCTGTCTTTATGCTACATATTATAAATTTTAATTGTGACTGTTTTTATAATTTTGCTCATTATTGGTCTATAATGAATGTTTTTCTTTCTTTCTTTGCCTTTAATTTCATACAAAATTGATCAATGTTTTTTTACACTTATAAGAATGCAAATAATTGTAGTATTTGAGATTATTTTAATGTTCATATAAAACTTTTTGTACCTCGTGTGAAATATATATCCTCATTGTATATGAAGGATAGATGGACAATTATGTATAATTTTACTTTTGCAATTGAGTCATTATATTTTCTTTTCCTCTTTCCATCTCTAATACACAATTGCAATTTTGTTATATGAAAAATTTAATACTTGTGTAAAGCTGAGTGTTGCAATGAAATCACCATTGCTTAGTTGTTCTTATTGAATTGGTATTTTCTAAAAGCATTTATCAATTTCATTTCCAAAAATGATTGAGATTTGAATTTCTGAATAAAGTCAAGATGGTTAAAATATTACCCAGTTATTTACGGTATTGTAATATTGTCTAAATAAAGCAATATATTATGTTTGTTAATGCAAAATAACACATTTTCAATTTTATGTTTTAGAATGAACTACTTGATAATTGTTTCGTTATGCAAATTCCCTCAACAACTTTCAAATTTTGCTTTCAAACAAATTTTGAACTTTGTTTTCTTATAATCGACCATTTTATACATTCAACTTTATCAAATATTTTAAACATTATTTATTGTATTTATTTTGTATTTGTGTATATATTCTCTTGTTCATCGTTTAAAATTTTTAATAATCTCTCTAGAGATAATATTTACATTTTTGTTTCCAAAAGTAGTCGTTGTGTGGCGCTACAGTCTTCATAATCCTAATTTCAACGTTTCATAAAATGAAAAGGCATTTTCGTGTTTCTGCTCTACGATGAAGTAAGTTAAAAGCAAATTTGTTCTAAAAGTATGTTTGAGCTTTTATTGTATTATGTTCAATAAATAAGTATCATAAATTTATTTTTTTATTTTAGGAGTTTTATAAACGCGGAGCAAAAGCGTATTAACTACAGCGTTACTACTTTAATTGTTTCTACACTGACTATGATTGCCAAAGGTATGTTGTTATAAAATCTAATATGCTTTAATTCAATATTTTCTAACAATTTATACAAAATCAACACTTCTTTTGTGTGTTACTTATTTTGAAATTCTAATTAAATCATTGCAACGTAAAAGGTATACAACTGATTTGTGGATAAAAAAAGCTAGATCGATACTAGCTCTGTCTGTGGTTTTAGGTTTAGTTAACAGATGGTTTCTATAAATGTATGTGAAATAACCAAAATTTTTGATAAAATATTCAGGTTCACAGTGCCCTTAAATTGCTTTTTATGTTTTTCTGTAAATGCTGTTTCTCTGCTAAGATAGTATTATTTGCGTAAAAACAAGAGGTCAGAATAATGCGATTGATTTCAAACGCAATTTTGTTTTTTCTCTCTAACGTACGTCATATATAATGAATATTGAATAAATTAGTGTTCATGTATTTGCATAGAAATAATAAAAAATGGTTTAAAACTTTTTGCATAGATATAAAAAAATATTGAATATGTTTACAGACTAAGAGCGAACCAGTGAAGGAAAAAGCATAAAAAATAATTATATTCAATTCAACGTTTTGTACTGAGACTGATGTTTATTTGTACAATGATACATTTTTATAAAGACTTGTCTCGAGCATTTTTATGCTCGAGACAAGTCTTGTACAGGCATGCTTTATTCTTTATTTCTGTCATTATTGTTTTGATCGAGTTGCATTAGTTTAAAGCTATTCATGTAATTGTTATTCGTTTTTCTCTAAAATATTACTAATTTTGGTTTCAGACCGACAAAGACCCAAATTTTGAAATGTATTCGTATATTAATGTTGAAATTGAAAATAATTTGTTGAATTTAAGAGAATTTTTATAATTGAAAATACTTGTATAATATGTACGCATACAACGTTTAAAAAATTAATGCTTGCATTTTTTGCATCGAAAACCAGATGTGTAAATTTTTATTATACATTGGTCTTACTTTTCTTTCATCCTTAAAAACTTTGACCTGTTTTATTTTAGGAATTATTTTTTGTAGCTTTCTAATTTATAGTTTCTTTTATACATGACATTTGTTGTGTATGTAATAACACCTGTGTGTTCTAAGTACGTGATTGTATAATTTATATGAGGCATTTATAAATTTCACCTTCCTCTAGTCTTTATAAAGAAATAAAGTATTTGATTTTCCAGCATTAAATTTTAGATGAAAATGAATCTACAAAGATTGTCTGAATTTTTTATTTATTTATTGTCGTTAGTGTAAAGTATGGTCGTATAGGAGTATATGTAACGAAATATAAAGTTATTTCGTATTCATTACAAAAGAAATCCGAATTCTTTTTTGAACCTGAATTTAGAGAGCAGAAATTTTCTTAAGTTTTAAAGTACTTTTTTCTTTTCATCTTGCATAGCGGAAGAACCCGTTCTGAATCCACTGCTTATTCCACCAAATCTTTCACTTGGTGATAATATTGAGTTGATGTGTACTTTAAAAAGAGGGAGTTTGCCCTTAACATTTAAGTGGCTCCATAATGGAATAGATGTCACAGAAAAAATGAAAAAGAAGATAGGAATGAATCAGATGAGTACATATTTGTCAATTGGAAAACTTCAAGCTTCTGATATTGGTAACTATACATGTGTTATCAACAACAGAGTAGGAGAAGACAGAGTAAATGTTCAAGTACTTATTGATGGTAAGATACATTTATTCCTGCGAGAGTAAATAAATTATCCTTTCACTTTATTTATATAAATATTATATTTTAATCGTTTGCTAACATGTTTTTGAGGTAAATAATATGTGTATTAAGTTTTTTAAAATTTTTTACAGAATTAAATTAAATCATTAATAATCATTAATCAGTAAATTAATTATATTGTGAAGCTCAGCAAATTTACGATTTAAAATTACTTCAATTTCATGACCAGACTTGATATTATTACATTTATTTTCTCATTTTTATTAACATGTATAGCGTTTCATCGCTCGCTATTTTTTAAGATCATAACCCGAGTATTTTCTTGAATATGATAATTTTTAGTTTGAATTTTGTCCATTAACTTCCAGCAACTGTTATTTTGATGTTTATCTATTATTTTGATGTTATAAACTTCTTTACCAGACATTTCTTAAAACTAATTTCAAAAAAAATTTTCATCCATTTCTACATTTTCTAATATTTGTTTCAATGGAATCATTGTATTTTTCTTCAAATTTATATATTTATAGTTATTTTCAAAATTCAGCAATATGTGGCGCTGCAATCTAATGGTCTAACAACGCTTCCACTATATGAATCTGTTGCTTTAGTTGCTATACACCTCGCTGTGACGTCTCGAAAGCCTGTGTTAAATGTTTGGAATAATTTAAAGTAATGTTTAAAAGATTTTATCATTTTTCGATTCACACTTCATTTGAATGCTGTAATAAAAGGCTTTGCTTCAAAAATCTGAAACGAGAATTACAGAAATCTTATCAATAACAGTCATCGAAATGATCTTCAAAAGATACGTAGAATCCCTTGTCGCATTGGTTTGCATAGGAACACATTTGCGAAAAGGTGAGTTTTTATTGAATACTTCTCATTTTGATTTAAGCATTATTATTACTGCATATAGTCTGATCCTTCACACTTCTATGTCTTCTATTTTTATAAAAATAATGATACGGTTAATATCGCTGAATGTTTCATGGACTTTTTGGGGATTTTTAGTTCAGTTAATGCGTAAATTGTTAAACACACACCAATTTCAAATCCATTCTTGAATTCTTAAATTCACAAAGAAACATGAAAACTCTACTCTTAGCAGTGATCTGACAACTGCTTTGTGATTTTGAAAAAGGCCATTGTTTCAAATTTGAAATGATTTTAACAAAAGTCAAAATATTCTTTGGTAAAATAGCTTTATTTGACGTGATTTTATAATTTTTCTTAAAATTATACATGCACGTGAATTTTAATAAATCCGATGGAATAAGTACTTTCAACGACAAGTATAAAACAGATAGTTTGAATCAGATTTAATTAGAATACTTATTTGTAAAGATATGCATGGATTTAAAAAATCGAGTGTATCATGTATTAAGTTAAACGTAAGGCAAATCAATTAGATTGTTGTGATTAAAAAAGCATAATTAACAATTAAATCTCCTAAGATAAACTTTTTTTATCTAATTTATCTCTAAAAGCCAATTTATTTTAATCCGGAAAATGCAATTGCATAATATGTGAATATTATAAGTACTTTTGTTTTAAGATTCGTATCTGAAATGGGAAATAATATTAAATATAATTCATCTAAAAGAACAGAATTTTTTTATTGCTTTTGGGACACTTGATCAATTTAATGTAAATTATTCATTGTATATTATTTAACTTTTTCTTGTCTTATAAAATGTGCATTAATTCTGTTTTTTAAATTTTAAGAATTCCATTTGCGTATTACTGATTTAAATTTAAACGCTGTGTTGAAATTTGTTAAAGTATTTTATCGTTATAATATTGATTCCTAAAATCATTTTTAAAACAGAGAGAGAAAAAACAATTCCCCTTTCTTGAACATTATTAAATTACAAAGTCAATCTAAATTTCAAACAAGAAAATATACATGTTGATCATCTGGGAAGTCAATTAATTGCCTAAATATGGAAAAACTCGATGTATAACGAAACATTGTTCTGAAAATAGTATTATCAAGATTGTTTTCAATTGAATGATTATTATGACAGTTCATAATAATAAAAACCCTTAAATTAAATAAAAAATTTAATCTATCTTGAAATTGTTTTGAAGAGAGTTGTACAATTATTGTAACAGCTACGGCTTGAGAAGAAAAAAAAATATTACCTCTATATATCAAATCATTTTCCAATATTTGATTATTATTTGTTCGTTCTGTTCCCTGTACTATTATTTCTTTCTGTTAGTGATATGATTTTTAAATTAAATTTTTTGCTATAAAATATTTTTATCACATATTTCCTCTTTCAGCTTGTGGTGAAGGAGAAAAACCTGTTCTAAATCCAATGTTCATACCACCAAATTTAGCAGTTGGAGACATGACTGAACTTACATGTACTGTTAAGAGAGGAAGCTTACCTATAACGTTCACATGGTACCACAACAATCAGGTGGTTTCTGATTATCATAAATACAAAATATCCAACTCTAAAATAGGCTCTCAGTTTTTAATTGAAAAAGTTACAGCTTCTGATATAGGTAATTATACGTGTAAAGCATCTAACATATACGGAGAAGATACTAAGACTGAAAGTGTTATCATTGAAGGTAAAACTACTTTTTCTTTCTTCTAAATATCTATATTCATATTATCATTCTAAGTATCTATATTCATGGAAGACGCTTTACTATACTTTTGTCAGAAACAGATTACTTCATCTCTTTTTCAACTTTCTGCTATAACACTCAAAATTTTGCTACAAATTATAAAAAGATTTTATTCAAAAGTTGAATAATTCAGTTTACTTAAATAAAATGTATTATGAAGTTAAAAATGGAATTTTTCAGACAGCAAACACTTTTAATAACTCCCCTTAACATGCTACTCCATTGTTAGTTGCTTGCAAAAGAACAGTATAATGCAGCACTTTTCGTTGTCGATGATCTCAAATTACTCTTATTTCCACAGCAGCATCACTTAATTTTTATAGATTTGTATTTCAATCTTTTCACGTGACGTGGCGCTACGATCAACTTTGTACTGTTGTTTACGTTACTCCATATCAAAAGCGTACTTTTGAAGCCACGTCAGTTGTTAGGTATGTACTCATGTTCGTATATTTTGTTATATATATCTGTCAAATTTCGGTGTTTGTATGCTACATATAGAGTTTTCATACATTTATTTCAGAAATCCCATGACTAAGCTGGTATGGAGCTTAAGACGTGTTTATTCGGAATCTTTTTGGGAATTCTCTTGCAAATTCATCTTGGTAATGTACCAAAAAAAGTTTCTAGAAATTCTAAACTTACACTTAATACATTTTAAAATTCGACTTAAATTTCTATATATTTTAAAGATTTTTAAATATATTTAATTGGATTAATATAGTTATAAGCAATGAACACATTTTATGGAAAGTAGATCCTTTATGTTGACTTCTCAGGAAAAGATGAAAGCTTAAAATATTTGAAAATGGCTGAAGTAATTCAATAAATTTCCTTTTATAGGTAATTTACTATTTACAGGAAAACGTTTATTGTTTGATTTTCTCAATTTTTTATTTCTATGTTTCAGTATGTGTGAATTCAAGTTCACCGAACAGCAATTTCATATAACACTATAGGAGTAAGCTACTTTATTTCTAATTATTAACTAAATCTGAAAAAGATGTATTTTTTTATTTCTGAATTTTTCATATTTTGGGTAGTAAATTGTCTGGTGATTCTAAGTTAACTTAACAAAATTCATTAGTGTGATTGTAAATATGAAAATATTAAAAACAATTTCAAAAATATCGCATTGTCTCTGAAATAAATTTTTCCAAAATTTGAACGAATGAAATACTTTAAGATCTACACCTGTCGCTACTTTTCCTTTCTGCTGTTTTTCCAAATATTAAATGCTTTTATTTTTAAGATACATATTTTTATGACGATTATGAAAAGTTCAACTTTTAGACAGTTAATTGATATTTTTAATTTCATTTTTAGCTACATTAATATTTGCATAGAAAAAATTCCATAAATATTTCGCCATTTTGAAAATGATATTCAAGAGTATATAAAAGTATCAAAAGTATTTCTTATCTGACATTTTTGGAAGTTGTAATTTTTTTAATCTAAGGTTATATTTTGTTGTAAATTGTAGGTTTTTCTGATGATCCACCAGTTCTAAATCCGATGTATGTGCCGCCTAACCTTGCCATCGATGACAACATTGATTTATTTTGCACTGTCAAACGAGGTAGCTTCCCAGTACAAATCGAATGGCTACATAATGAAAAAAAAGTCACCTCTGCTCAAAAGTACAAATTATTGAACTCTGAATCAAGTTCGCATCTTTCCATTGGTAAGATACAACCTGAAGATATCGGTAACTATACCTGTGTTGCCAAGAATAGATATGGGCATGACAGAAATACTGTTATTTTGCTGATAGAAGGTAATTATTAATAATAAAGTACTTTATGCACATGTTCTTCTGGTGTTTTCATGTTTAGAAGCGTATGACTAAAGAAATTTTCCTTTATTTCTTCCTCCATTAAGCTAAAACCCACTGGAGGAATTATATATCATATATTCATGTTTCATAAATGTTCAGTTTTATTTTTAAAGATATTTTTTTAGTTTCTAACTACTTTTCTAATAATATACTAATTTATACAATCATTATACATCTGAAAATAGATGGAGTGTTTTATCTACTGTGTTTGACAAAATAAATGAAAAATACTTTTTGAAGCTGTTACATTTGCACCAGTTAAATATCAAGATAAATTAGCGGTAATGTTTGAATATTATAAGATATCTGATAATTATTTTGACCAACAAAATATATTTCTACGGCATAATATCTCACATGTATCTCGAGACGACATATTTGAAAATATATTATCAACATATTGTGTATATTCCTTAATATGTGTATATTATGTATCAAATCATTGTGCATTCAATAAATCATGGTTTTATTACTTATTCTGAACATGAAAATTTCTTAGTCCATTTAGAGGCCTTATGTCTTCAGTTCATAAAATTGCTTATGAATTCCCATTGATTTTCTCGATTTGCAAGCCTAAGAAACACATTACATTATAAAAACAAAAATATTGCTCATATTTTTCTTTAATTTTATACTGAATGTGAAGTTATCTAAATAAATTTTCTGAAAATATAATCCAGTTTATCTTTTGGTAGGTGATGCTATGTAACTCCAATAATTTTTTCATTTAAAAAAATTATATGATGATGTTTCTCCTTTTACTTTCCGGTCTTTATCTTTTAGTTCCAATGCGATTCTATTATTTCTGCATTGCATACGAAATATGTCTTATTTGTATGAAATGCAGAACTCTTATTCTGTCATTCTCTCTGACTCAGAAAATTCTTGAAAATCAGTTATTTAATAATGATGATCATTAGATTCTTTCCGATTTTGCATTTTTCAGTTGTTAAATCACAGATGAGAAACATTGTTCTAAAGCTTATCTCTTGGCAATTCGTTTGCGAATGGGAAAAAGGTTGATTTGCGCACAATTTTTAAAAAACATATGTTTGTCTTTTATAATTTAGAATTAATGAATGCGTATTTATCTGTTAATATTTATTATTTATTTTATGTTTTTTTTATTATCCAGGTTGATAATTAATTTCAATTTTATTTCAAATTATGAAGGTTGAACTCATCAATGTGGAGAATTTTTCTGCGTAACAAACTAATTGGTTCATCTGGAAGTAAAAAATATATGTAACTTGTTCAGTTATGTAAAAAAAACGCGAGAGAACTTTTTTTAGTGTTTTTATGTTATTTTACAATAATATATATTTTTTGTTTAATAGGCAGAAAGCGTCTGAGTTCTATGGAATTCAATAGTAACTGTATGTCATCCAATTTATCGGAAAATGTCGTATTCCATGGTTCGAGACTTCTTTTCAATTCGCATTGAATCGCATTATTTGTATTTTGTTTAAATGTATTTTTTCTGTGGAAATTCTTGGTTTTCAAAAATATTTAGTAAGCAAATTGAATCAATTTTTGTTCTCTTTTTAATCTTTGAATATTTTAAACTATTCTAAATGATTAAATATCCTTTAATGGCTAAATTATTTTTAGTGGATTGTGCAGTTTTGGAAAAAGCTGGTTAAAATCAGTCTCTTTAAAAACATTGTTATACAGCTGATATTAGATTCACGTAAGACAAATTCATATCATAGATCGATTCGTTTACGTTTTCATTATATTTTTTACCATGAAAATAAAAAAAGTCATGAAAATTTCATTTCTTAAATCTCTTTCCGAAACAAATGTTATAAGAATACTCACGTTTCCATTTCCGGCAACACCACGTGTATTCTTTGCTTAAAGATTTATAATTGGGTTTTTTTCTGCCTTTCAGAAGATTTCTGAGTTGGTTCTCTTATTTTTTAACTGTTATTTGAGTACTTTAATAATCATGATATAAAATTATTAACTACAATTTTTACGTCTTGTTACTTACATAAAAACATTAATAAAAACTCTAGATTTAATTGAAAATTTTTAATTTTGCTTTTCATTAAGAAATTAATTTCCATCCTTAGTATACTCAATCATTTGATATTAAGTTTAGTGGAAGATACGGTGATTTATTTTGCACATAATTTGAAACTCTTCCAGCATTTTTATGGTCAATGTTTAAATTTTTATTTTCAAAATCTAACGTTGTATGGCGCTGCAGTCTTTATAACCATACTCTGTGTTTCATGACTCTGTTTAGAGTTTTTGCATTCTGCAATGCGCGTGATGAGGTAAGCTAAAATTTCATTTGTCCAAATTATTTTATTCTATTCAATAGCTATCTGCAAAATGCTTGGCACTAACCTATGATTTCATGTTTTAGGAAAATTCTCTTTACTGAAAAAAATCGAATTATTCCTAGCGTCACCAGTCTAATTTTTGTTTGTCTTGCTCTAAATATGAAAGGTATGTTGATATTTGTACTTCATCTTTTATAGCTTAAAATTGCCAGTTTAACAATTCGTATTGTCTTCTTTCTGCTTTCATTTTTTACATCGTCCATATCTAAAATCAAACATGAAAATGTTCAGTACAGCTTGATACAAGTATCAAATAAAACAAATTAAGCCTACTTTTGGTTTTATACTTGTATTGAAAGAAGCTAACTTTGTTTCAGTCTTTAATTTTTGTGTATAATTATAAAGAATTCTAGAAATACTTTTTCCAATTGTACTGTTTTTGCATAATATCTGTAAAGGTTGTTTCTTTGCTAGAATCATCATAACGTTGTAAAAACACTCTTACATAGTTTATAACTCAAATTTTCCGGGGAGTTGATGATTTATATTATGTTGTAAGTAACCAATGAACAATGTAATCTTAAAGAAAAAACGAGAATTAAATGAAGTTTAAACGTATTTCTCTTGTACATTTAAAGAGCAAATAAATTTTTCATATATAATATCAAGTCGCTTGTATTGATTTATTTCATACCAATATTCGCACTACATAAAATAAATAATTGCATATCAAATTTAGAATTTTTTTTATTGGAAAAAAATACTAATTTTTTAATTCTATAAAAAGGTATTTCCATCAATTCTTATCTATATTTCTATCTTAATTATTGCACAAATTTCATACAATGTTATATAAAATACTGTGAAGAAAGTGTCATTTAAAAAAATTATTCCCATATTTATTTATTTACGACATTAAAAATAGCAGATGTTGATGTAATAAATAGGAAAATACATGCTATTAATACACAATAAAATTCCAAAGATTCGTCTTAAGTGCATTGTTTTTGTTTATCTCTTAAATTACTTCTTATATGCCCTAACATTCGCTGCTTTGAATAACTAACTGTACGTCACTTGCCATGTGCTACTTAATATATGTGACACTTTAATTTAGGATTAACAAAATAGTTTAAGTATATTATTATGAAAGCGCAATTAGCATTATAACTAAAGGGAGAAAAATAAACAAATCGAATGAAATATTTGATGTAACGTAACTTTCTTGAGTGATTTTTTCAAATGAGGATAACAGAACTTACTAAGGAAATGTATTTATATGTTGTTGTTTTTCAACTGTAAAACGTTAATTTATAGATTAATTTTTTTTTCAGAAGTTGTAGCAGAAGAACCAGTCTTAAATCCTCTTCTCATTCCTCCAAATCTTTCTCTTGGTGACAATGCAGAGTTACTGTGTACTCTGAAAAGAGGAAGTCTACCCTTATCATTTAAATGGCTTCATAATGGTAAAGATGTTACTCAAAAAATGAAAGATAAAATTATCGTTAGTAAGATGAGTACTCATTATTCAATTGGTAAAATCCAAGCAACTGACATTGGTAATTATACATGCGTTGTTAGTAATACGTATGGAGAAGACAGAGGAACGGTTAAAGTCATTATTGATGGTAAGCGAAAATAAATACTTTATGGTTATAATTTTAATCGTTATAAATTGTTATGAAAAATGAATATCTGGATATTAAATTTTATTTCAATAACTATAATTTTCTATACAAATGACATAAATCAGATATTAAATATTCAGTACGATGGTTGTTAACCCTTCTAATCATGAAAATTTTCAAAATAGTATTGAAATCATTAAGTGTAAAATATTTATTTTAATACATATGCATTTATTTTGAAATATTATTGAATAACATTACATTATACAGTTATGTTTCTTTGGTTTAAATGTTTGTTATTATAAAGTTGAAAAAATTAAATGCTATTAATATTCTGCTCAATTGTTTGTTTAATATTACTTGCATATACTAATCTTCATTTTAATATTACGTAAGCATTTACTGTAATTGCATTTTCAATATTTTGTGTTAACATTCTTTACCTTTATTTTATTGCATTCATGTGTGATATAATATTTCTACATCAAACGTGTGAAAGTCAATATTGAAAAGTTCGGTTAAAGTTTCTTTTCAAAATTCAGCGACATGTGGCGCTGCAATCTGTTAATCTGTATGTCAGTTTGCAATCTGTATTGTATACCAGTCTTCGTTCCAATTGCTGTTCGTATTTCCTTTGTAAATCTATGAGCATTGAATGATAAATCAAGATGAATGAAATGTTACGTTTTCCATGAAGTTGTGTTCGTGCATAACAAGAAACTGCTTTCTAACATTAATTCATTAAAATATCACGTTTAACTGCATGCGATTTCATTTATTATGTCGATGGACTCCAAACGCTGCTTGGCTACACTTTTTGGAATGATGTACGTCGTACTTCTTCTTCAGAAAGGTAAGTTCTATTTATATACATATTTTTAAAATTTCCAGTACAAATTCTCTCTTTTTTTTGAAAAATAAATAATATAATAAATTTACTAATGAACAGAAAATATTATTTAAGAAATAGAGATTTTTAATATCATTCAACTCTATTCTGCTATCAATTACTGCCAAAGATTCTTAAAACAAATACATTTTTATGCATCAGAGTTCAAAATAAGTTTCCTAAACATTGCAAATAATATGCATATACTTTTAATCAAATACATATCATCAGTATCATAATCAACTACATATGTACAGTAATGCTTAAAGATATTTTTAACATAAGCCAATCTTTAAAAAATAATTCATCTATAAAATATAACGTTAGTAAATATTTTACTTACTGAAAATGGAAGATATACGAATTTTACGAATAAGATATGGAAAAATATAGATTTCCAACTTTAATTTTTTGCAATTGTTATATCTGTTATTAATGTACACTTACGAGTTCTTTTGTTAAATGATATTAAGATATTAATAAATCAGTTTCAAAAAACAGGGCAAATAAATTTTCTTTCCCATTATTGAGATTATACAACTTTTGGGGGGAATAATATCCTTTAAATATTAATTTTGAAAAACATTTCTGTGCAATTTATTCATAACAATAATAAATATGTTACAAATGAAGTTTTAAATACAAGTTTAAATTTGTCAAAAATTATTGACAAAAACATAGTTGAAAAGGATACTATAGAACAATTACATAAATTAAAGTGTTTATTATTTGTTTAAATAATAAATGCTTCCTTTTATGATTTATAACTATGTAAGAATATAAAACTTTTTCTGTCATCGTTTTTTTGAACTCGAAAATAATCTGATACATTTCCTTTCTCATTTTGAATAGTTTTGTAATATAGATAATTTTCTTTGTACTTTTTGATTGATGAAAATCAAAATTGTCTCAAGCAAATCGGAAAATATGTTTAAGAAAATAATTAGCGTACTGATTTTTTCAGATTTTACGAAGAAATTATTTACCTGTACGTTGTTTTAAATGAAATAAATATGCATTGGAGGTTAAAAAGGGGAGAAACGAAGTTATTCAACATTTCCGAAACTGAAAATAAATATTTATGCAACATTAATTGGTTGATAAATGTTTTACTATTCTTTAACTAAGAGAATTAGTTATTCTTTGCATGATTAACTGAATATCAGAACAAATTTAAGATAAAAATTTTAATCTTAGCAAAAGTATGTCTATAAGTGAAATATGTATAGAATTTTCTATATAACAAAAAAATTTCATCTAATATATGATATTTATTATATCTAAAGTCTTCTGACTGTTAAATTGACAATGCGCAGTTACATTAGTTTGTATACAATTATATAAATGTTTTTAATTTTTAATTCAAAATCTTACTTATGTCGAGGCTGATGTTTACAAAATTACAAATATTATTTTTCTTTTTTTCCAGTTAGTGGGGAGCAAGAACCTCCAGTCCTAAATCCTATGTTTATCCCACCAAATTTGGCCATAGGAGACATGACCGAACTTTCTTGTACAATTAAGAGGGGAAACCTGCCAATTACGTTTAAATGGTACCACAATAATCATCCCGTATCAGATACTCAAAAATATAAAATTACCAACTCTAAAATAGGTTCTCAATTTTTAATTGAGAAAATCATGGCTTCTGATATTGGTAACTACACTTGCAAAGCATCTAATGTGTATGGAGAGGATAGCAAAACCGAAAGTGTAATAATTGAAGGTAAAGTCTAGTAGCGTTACTTAATATTTATGCTTCCGATTTTAAATTATATATTAACTGTCATACATATTTCTTATAGTAGTAATATACCAAATTTTGCTGACTGGGTGTAAAATTACATAATTTAATTTCAAACGCATTTATTTATTTTCAAAAGTATTTAATAGTTATAACTTACTGTACCTACGGAACATTTTTAAGACATGTTTTTTGAATAATTCTTCTTTCGTACTTTTTAAATCTTTTTCAGCATTTTGAAGCAATATATTTTTAAATACTTGTGTGCGTGCGAGATACTTATGTTATGTGTGATTTCTGCTTAATTTTATGTCAGACATTTGTGTGTCGAAACAGTGAATGCATTAATAACAAAACAATAAAATTTTAATGTAATGTTTGAATTTCAGAAGAACCTTATTTTAGAAATACTTCCAAATAGATTGTAAATTTCTTTCAACCATTACTTGTATTCCTGTTATCATTCTTTTTATTTAATTATTGCTTAAGAACTAAGAATAGATAGATTTAATTTCAATAAATAAAATATCTAAAACGTGCTCATAACTTTGTGGTTCTTTGTTGATTTTGATTCGGTAATATTATTGTAAGAAATGTTTTTAATGTTTTTTTTTCTCAAAATTATTTTACTTCTGAATTTTAAAAAGCATTTTTGTGGAAGCCTTTACAGTCTATCGAATGGATTAAAATTCAAGAATATATGGAATATGCTTGAGGATTTAACAATTGTTTGCATTTAAATTTTTGTGTATGGACATTTGAAATGCAGACTTCCGAAAAACTAAACTGCGCCGTTTGAGCTATTGGAACTATTTTATATCATTATCACTCTCATGCTCCTATATGTTTAAGTGTTTATTCCTTATTTTTAGAAAGACACGATGTTAATAAAACCATATAATCTTATAAATCTGTTTTGGGGTTTTCTTTAAATGTATTAAAAAATTTCTAACATTCTTCTGATAAGTTTTGCTGCATGTATATATTTTTATCTCTAAACAGATATTCACAAAAATAAATATTACTTTTTTATTTGCGTACAGCGAAATCCCCCATCGTTGCTACCACTGTTAATCAACTGAATGCTGTATTTGATGTATATATGCAGTGTGTTTAACGCAAAGAACACGACTTTACCATCCTTAAATAAATATTTAATTAACGCTTGATAAACATTATAAAAAATAATGGTACTTGCTTTTAATACTCGTACATTTTAATGCATTTTGTTATCTCATTCAGTACAAAATTAACATTACTATTGCAATTTCTTGCCGCTGGTAATATTTCAGGGAAATTTTTATTGGAATGGTAATGAATTGTTAATGATAATGAAAAGCCAAGTATTCAAAGGATAATTAAAGTTAGAATCTCAAAAATAACATTAGAATCTATTTTCTAAAATACACGTATGCTCGTCATCTTGATGAGGAAAATGATATATTTGAATTACTAATCGCTCTCCAGTTTGTGTATACATAAGTGTTTGCTATAAACTGTGTAAGTAAGAATTTGTTTTATTTCTACCTCGAAAATTTGAGTTTTCTTTTGGGTAACAATTGTGCTCAAATGAATTTATGACGCTGAGCAATGCAAAATTATTTAAAATATAAATATATATTTCAATCACTTTTTATACGTCAGATTTAAGTAATACAAATTTTCTCTTCTAATATGCTCCAATAATTATGAATATTTTACTTTTTCTGTTTCTTTCAACGTTATGTGGCGCCACTGTCATTATTTCCATCAATTCTAAACTACCTAAAGCGTTTCTACCTAAAGCGTTGCATTTTGACAGCACAACAGAATTCCATTCGTGTTTATAATTAGATCTATACAACTTCGAAGATTCTATTTCGACATGCATATTTCATCTAAATACAACAGCGGTTTTAATCCATGGATATTGGAGAAGACAGTTTTCTGGTTCAAGTGTCTATTCTTTTTCATTTTCATTGGAGTAAAAATAGGTAAGATGTTCCTTATTCTACGTAATATTTTGTGAATAATGTTGATCAATTATCAATACTTATACTTAAAAGTTTTTTTCTGATTATATTATAATTTCAAATAACAAACACTTTTTATTGCATAGTATAAATTAGATTCAAATTTCTATTTTAAAAAGGCCTGAAAATTAAATACCCACTCATTGACCACATAGATAAGAATAGTCATTGGTCACACAGATAACAAATTTTATAAATTTTTCACTCAAAAATTCAGACAAATACGATTATTCCCATGTTTATATCATTCCATGGTATCTAAATAATCAATTTTCGTAATACTAACTTTCCGTGTACAACTCACAATACTCTTGGTTTATCATTACATAAAACACGTTTTCTCAAAGTATATTTATATATTTTTTAAATATTTTTTACACGCTAAATAAAATTTTCTTCTATAGGTTATAAGTATAAATGATGAAATTCCAATATCCTGCATTTAACGACTACTGCATGATCTATATAATTATATTAATTTAATAATAAGAATTATTATTATCATCAAAGTTTTTCTTCCCAATTTTACCACAACTGCTCTGTTGTGGCTGTTATCCATTTTGTTCTTATCTGAAATTTAATTTAATGAGTTTCGATTAGTAATTGGTGTAAGAAAATTTCAAACAATAATGAGATACTGGAGAATAAATCTCCTTTACAAAAAAAGAAAGAAATAGGTAATTTTAAGCGAAAAAATTTTTCATTTCATTTCAAAATGGAAAACACTAATTTATGTCCCATAATTAAATCTTTGATAAATATGCATAGTTGTATATTTGTTTTTGGTTTCTTCTCTAGACAACTTAATATATCTTGTTGCACTGATAATTTAATTAAAGCTGTGCTTTTTAAATTTTTAAGCCAAAGCTAATTAATTAATTTTGTCATTGCATAATTTTTTCTCTAACATTTATCATAAAATTCGTTCTTAGCTTAGTATATAAATTAATCGCATTAAAGAATTATTTAAAGAAAACATAAAATACTTTCTGTTTTTAAAAAATATATATAATGCGATTATGTTTATTTAAAAACTACGGTATTGTCTTCATTCAAATGTCCTTAATATATTTCACTTGATAATAATATAAAGATACTAGTGAACCCAAAAGTAAATTTTTAAATTTAATGAGATATTGAAATTTCATTAAATTTAATACAGGGGCGGTTTTCCTTTTTGTCCTCCAATAACACTTAAAGAGTAACAGTTATTGCAATTTTTACATTTAAACAATCTCTTAAATTCTACTGTTTAAAACAAATGTTCAGTCAGACCCTGTTTTATATTTTCAAGATTAACATTTTATTTTCTTATAAAATTACAATTTAATTCGATTTATGAATTTTAATGGATAGAATAGGCCTTTGGCGATATATAATTTCTCTAAGAAGAAATTTTTTTAAACTAAGAAAAACCAAGAGACTGTACCAAATTTAAAGGTGATTAAATCAAAGAGATAGTTGTGTTGCCTTATCTGGTGATTTCTTTATATTTTATACATCGTTTACTGTTATAATATTAATGTAAATTCATTAAAATTGAATTTGTTATTTACAAATTATTTTGTTTTCAAGGTGGTGCAGCTGGGATGTGCCAATTTTAATCTATATATTCCCCTAACCTTGCACTGGGTGATATTACTGAACTTTCTTGTACAAAAGAGAGGAACTTTGCCAATTTCATTTCAAATGGCATCATAATGGAGTCGAAATCCGTTTGCACCACAAGATACAAGATATTAAACAGAACAAGTTCTCATTTATCTGTGGGAGAAATCCAGAAGCTGAAGACATTGGTTGATACACTTGTACAGGCAATAAAATCTTATGGCAGAAGACAGTAAGACTGGAGATGTACTAGAAGGTATGTGGTCCTTATTTGAGATTAAAATGTGAGTATTTCATGTGATACACATATATATAGCATATGCATGTTGCTTTCATACATATATTATTCCCACATGTAATTTTATGAGAGTTTTGTTGAAAAATTTCATCACAATATTTTTGCTTTTGTGCCGAAAATCTTCTTTGGCTATTTTGTAGTTACACTTACAAAATAGAGTTGACAATTATGAATAATGAACTGAATGAATAAAAAAATTTTGCTTGTGACTGTATGTTAAATTTATGATTTTAAACAAAAATTTTTTCCTTGGTTTTCTCAAGCATTGATTTTATTTAATCCTGGCTTACATTACATACGGCACGTTGACAGCCACTAGTATATTATTAAATTATTAGAAAACAAATTGTTACATTCTTAGTTAGCCTATCTAATGACAGTTAAAACAAAATATCCACAAATTTCAGCGTATTATGTTGCCTGCTTTTCCTCCTAAATTTTGTAGCAATTGCCGTCATCATAAGCGACGAATTTAGATAATTTTGTGGACTATTAGATGCGGTGAATCACGCATAAGTATGTTGATGAGGTATCAAAATCGCATTATTTAGCATTGCCTAATCACATTTCTGCTCTTAAAATAGCATCAAGATGGTTATATTTCGATCTAGAGAAAGATAATTGTTTCCCGAAATTTTTAATATGTAGTTCTCTCGTATCACTTTAGTTTATAACTTTAAACTTTCTAAAAGAACTAAAATAATCTTTTATTTCAAAATCATTTTTTTGACAATTTATTTGTCATCCATATTTATCGTTTTTTACCACATTATATTGTGCGATTTATTTAAAGCAATTAGTTTTCTTATATCTGTTAAAAATTCATCAATTTCTAATATGTCTTTGATATTCTTCTTTTATAATAACAAAAGAAAACTTGACCATCCTTGTTCGGCTATTCATTAAAGTTTCCTTTCATGGATCTATGAAATTCGATTTCAATTCTATCTCTGTTACAATCAAATATAAACCTTAAAACTGGTTACTCCGTTATACTAAAACTTTTGGTTATTTTTTGTCCACCTTGTTATTTTCTTCCAGAGAAAACGCTATCTGTTTTAAGGCATTTAAAGTTAAATCATTGAAGTTTCATATTTTTTTTGCATGCTGTAACGATAGATAGTCTGAAATATTCTATCATTAATATATCAGTTGGAGGTAATCTGGGAATTAAATTAACACTCGAATCTTTCTTAATCGAAATAATGAGTTTATTTTTTTTAAAAAAACATTTGTGTGTCTTTCTTTAATAGCATAAGTTTGTTTTTCCACACAATATTAAGAATTTCATGAGCATTTTCTTTTCAATATTTGATCAACAAATGGGAAACGCCGTCTTCTTTTGTTGATTTGTGGGGGATTGAGTTAATCCAATAATTTATTTGAATCCTCTTTGAATAGATTCTTGTATCTTTTTTTCAATGGTAATGTTAATTAATTTATATAAAAAGTTCAATAATTTCTTGATGTTGTTTATCTTAATCATTTCTAGAAAGTTACAAAACATGACGTTGTGTGGCGCTACTGGTACTAATCGAGAGATAAGCAAGAGCTTGTGAACAGTTCCAAATATTGTTTTCACAAGTACGACGCTATACAGTACCACCTTCATAATGGTGATTTAAAAATAATTTGTTTCGGAGTTGTATAAGACAGCCTTTTTTGAAACAAGCACAAACGATCATGCTGTTTCTGGATATCATTATATGTCTTCTGATCGTGCATCAACTGGAATGGAGAAAAGGTAAATAAATTGTAATATGCTCTTTGCAATGTTATAATAAGATACCTTATTGAATACCTGTATTTATTTGATGCAAAAATAAATATTACGCAAATGTTAAATTATGCATATGAAAGCACTGTTTGTCTCTAGAAACTATAATAACAGATATTTCCTCTTATTAAATGTTCATTTTTGCTATCATTTAAAATGGTATGCATCCCTTATGTAAGGAATTTCCATGGCGAGGTTTGATACACATCAAGAAATTCTTGTGGCAAAGCAATATGTCATTTTCATCTCTTAAAATTTAATTCAGGGTTTCGGCTTACTTTCATTCCGGATCGGAATAAAAACTAATATCAAATCTCTGTTTCTAGTTTTAGATAAGTAGTTTGATTCAAAATTCATGATAATATATTAAATAAATTCATTATACTTTTGATTTTCTCATTAGAAGGTTTTCTTGGATAATTATTTTCCTTTTTATTTTATTTACGCAATTTAAACTCAATCAAGGTTCATTTACAATAAATACATTCATATTTTATTTTTTAGAATTGTTTACTTTTCGTGTATGTTATTCATAGTTAAGTTTCGAGTGAAATTTCCTGAATTTCTAATTTACTTTTGCTTTTATAAAATGTAACATTTCCTTTGTTTTTTTTATTTCAGTTGAAACAAGTGATGCTCCTGTTCTTAATCCTTTACTAATACCACCTAATCTTGCATTGGGTGACATTACAGAGATTGCTTGTTCTATAAAGCGTGGCAGTACTCCTGTTACTTTCAAATGGTTTCAGAATAATGTGGACGTATCAAATCATCCTAAATATAAGATTTCGAACATTGGTAGTAGTTCTCGCTTTGTAATTGGCGAAATAAGAGCTACAGATATAGGTAATTACACATGCATAGTAAAGAATGCTTATGGTCAAGATGAAAAAACTATCAGTTTAATTATTGAAGGTAAGACGAAATTGCATTTTGAACTAAATATAATTTTGTAGTTTTATTCTCTGCATTATTTCCCTTGGTAGCATAAACTAATACTTCAAACGTGCTTAAATGCATATAGAAGTATGAAATATTTTAAGAATCGTACTGTCAATTTTAAATAAGGTTAATTTATTCTCTATTAGTCAACATGTGTTTGTTTTCTAAATATTCATGAATAGAGACCCTCCGCATTTATTGTTCTAACATAAATTATCTTTCACATATTTATTACATTCTGTTATAATTGCGCTATGTTCTGAATAATATTAAGAAAAGAGCTTAGAAACATATCTTTGTGAAAATACATTTATTCATTTATTAATATAAATGTGATATTATTTTTATAATTGGGATTAAAATAAATAATTATGTTTTATTCTTGCAGCAAAAAAAAGATTATAATGTGTTGTTGTTATAAGAATTTTACATTTTTTAAAAATTTCATCGTTATGTATTTCTCTATATTTATTGTTGTTACATTTTTTAAAGATTTTAAATTATATTTATTGCTTTATTCCTCTTGCATTTTTGAAAACAAATTATGATTTCTTATTTTTTCATAAATTTCATCAGCATTACAGACGAAAATAAATGAGCAACTTTCTACAATTGTTTTTGAAGAGCTTTGATAAATTTGATTCAAAAGTAATGTATTTGTTTGAGTATTGTATCTGAATTTGTTTCCTAAAAATAATAAATTGTTGTATAACGTATATGTATATATTCAAAGAAAGTAAAAAAAAAACCTTCCTTTGTTTTTTGTATGCAGCGGCATATTGCGCGCTACTTAAACATTGTTTAAATTTTATAGTGTATGTTTAAATTTATTTTAAATTTGTTTTAATTGCTAATTTAATTCTCTTTATACTCTGTATATGTATATATCATTTTGAACACAAGTGATTTTTCCACGCAACTTATTTAATGTCGAAAACTTTATTTTTAATAAAAATAATTTTTTATGATATAAGTTGCCGAAATGTATGTTGTCGTGAATAATATAAAATACTTGCGTTTGTTTTCTTTCTACACGTTATGTTTCTTGTATTCCTCGCTTTCTAGAACTGCAAAGTTTTACATGCATAGCGCTTTTTCTATTCGCTTTCATAAATTTTATTTTTACTGTCATGTTTTACTGCTTTATTGGCTAAATAATTAAGAGAACTCGTGCGAAAGTCGAATCACATCAACACCAAAATTGATTAGTATAACATTAATAATCATAAAACAAATTTTCAATGTATTGAAAATGGTGAATTATTATCGCCTGTTTTATAACAAATGTATCACTAAATATTTGATAGAATTATTAGGACTGCTTATTGACGTATGATTAAATTGATATCTATGTAATTAAATCATGTCATACGTGAGTGGGATTTCAATGATAAAAGCAATCGTATTTGCATCGAATAAATCAAGCAAAAAATCAATTATATGATATCGTAAAATTTCTACTAAAATTGATGCATTTTCTTTCATTTAAATACGTGAAGTTGTATTCTTCAGATCTTGGTATATTTCATAGAAGTTATTAGCTACAAAAGGTAATCTTAAGGAAAGCTTATTATTTCAGTATAGCATAATATGCTTAAATTTTTGAAATATACGTAATCATATCTCTGCCTTTTAAGGTATAACTGGTTTTAATTCAGGGATTGTTACGATCCTTGTATTACAAAATGTATAAAAATAAATATTTTAAAATGAAACATAAGTAATAAGAAACGGCAAAATATGATTGTATATCAGTTTCATTTTATCGTCGTTACAAATTTCAACGTTATGTGGCGCTACTCTACTGTTGTCATTCAAAGCTAGACATGACTAGCTTGCTTCCCCACATTTGAAACACATTTTTTCTTCAAACGCTTTGTCCTTACTTGATAAATGTGTTTCACATACTGTTAATGTCCTGGGCAATAATTAAGATATTTTATTCGATTAGCAAAGAATTTGGAAATTCGTACTAAAGCTGTTACCTTGAAAAATCATGCATTTTTATTTTGACAGCTTATTTATTGTATTTTGGATTTCTGTAATGGCTTCCATAGCACGTATAGGTAAGATACTTTAATACTTTTATCTGTTTAGTTGTATTTTTGTACTCAAATGCACGTTATTTAAGAACATTTTATTATCAGTTACCAAAGTTGAGATCATTTTGCAGAGATTATTTTGATATCTACTGTTATCAAAATGTGAATTTGTATATCGTGAATTTGTCATTTGTTAAACGTGCCCCGATGAAGAAAGAAAATTCCAGAAAACGATTGTAATTATAAAATTTTCTTCTTAGATATAGTCTTTCAACTCACCTAAGAAGTCTCATACAACGGTTACCGATTTCAAATTTATATTACTTAAATTCGTTGTATTCTCACAGAATACGACACGTTGATTAGCTTAATTACACTTGGTTTTTAGCGTCATTTAATTTCATTGCTCAAAATAAATATTTTGAATAATATCCTGAATTTTCTTTGATATAATTATATCCATCGAAAAAAATATTTATACGTTTATATTCTACTCTTATTTTTTTAACGAAAGACTTGAAATTCAAATATTATAATTACGAAATTCCTTAGAGTTTACTTAATATTCAAGTATTTCAATATTTTCTTATTAGAAGGAGAAATTTCAGCATCCTCAATAATACTTTAAGATAAAGTTGTTGCATTAATGTAATACTGTTCCTGAAATTTAATATTTCGAGAAATGCTTTTAGTATAATAACCCAACCAACTTTTCTTATTAATGTCTAATATTTGTAAAGCTATGTTACCAGAAATTAAACGAATTTTAATTAAAAGTGCATTGCATTTCGTACACATTAATTTTTGAAACTCGTAAATGGCCTCTATTTTAAACTTTAAGAACTTTTTTAATTGCAAGTTACTATATGAAATTTGTGTACTAGCATACAGTTGAATTTTTAGGCACACATTTACATATATTTATTAGAAATTTTTGTATTATAATCACACCATTTCAATAAACGTTATTTTCTTGTTTCCTTTTTTATGTGACAGGTGTGGTGTCGGAAAGTGCACCTATTTTAAATCCTTTGCAAATTCCACCAAATCTTTCTTTGGGAGACATGACTGGCATTTTGTGCACAGTAAAGAAAGGTAGTTTGCCGATGACGTACAAATGGCTTCACAATGGTAAAGAAATTACAACACATACAAAATATAAAGTAGCTGCTATGGGCAGTAGCTCGCACTTATCTATTAGTGAAATTGAAGCAACAGATATTGGTAATTACACATGTGTTGTGAGTAATTCATATGGTCAAGATAGAGGGACCATACAAGTCATTTTAGAAGGTAAAAAAATTTAGTTTATTTTTTGTTAGATTTTATGTTCTTTTGATAACAATACAAGGATTGTTTATAAAAACATTAATGTTAAAATTTCTTTTAAATTTAAATTGAGATCTTTGGTTTAAACTCCAGAATATTATTTATATGAATCACTGCGCCATTCTTACGATCCTTTATATCCTTGTATTTATATAATTTTAAAATATGCTTTTGTTTAAGTTATTCTCCTGAAACTTCGTAAATAATTTTCTCATAATGAAATCATGTAAAAGGTTTTCAAAGATTAAACATAACAATACATTTTCTGGAATGTTTTTTATGTATTTTCTGTAATTTTTCTTGTTTAATAAAACACATACGCACGAAAATGAAACTTACGTACAGTTTGTAGTCATGTTATCATTCGAATAAAGGATCAAAAGATTTTATTATTTCTAGTTTCCTGTGGAATTCTTCTGTAATTAAATATTAAAGAAATATAATTTTTAATTAAAATATGTTTTCTGTATTTTTAGAGGTTACATGTATAAGCGTACTCAGTATATATCTGTTAATCTGCAATTTTATTCCTTATATTTGCATATTTTTTATTCGATTCAGCATTATATGTTCCATACACTCACATTGAATTGAATGATGAGTAAAGCGAATAATCTGTTTTTCTTCATACAAAAGTTAAGATTTTCTTTTGAAACTTTTGACTATTTGTAAAATTTTCGATACAAAATTTAGATGTTATGGGATATTTCAATTCATTTTTATTTTAATATAAAAATTACTTATTATTGCTGTCTTATAGAAATTCAAGAATTGATTGAATTTGCATTGCCTTAATCGAGTGAAAAACATTACATTTTCTGCATATAAGAAAACATTGAAGTAATACTGATTCAATACATTTTTAATAACTTGAAATCTTGTCTGCTTGCCTTCTTAATCATGACAGTTACTTATTAAAATTACTTTATGAGATCAATCGTCGTTATTATTATATTTAAAATGCCTTCATTTAACTCTGATAGAATTTTCTTTCAAGAACGAATCAACATTAATTTCTTTCAAATAGTCATTAAATTATTGTTGCAATACATATACTTCTTTATAAAGTAGTTTCCTTCGGAAAGTTCTTTTGGAGTCATGGTTTTCATCGTTGTGAAAGGAAATTTTTTCTTTTAATTTCTTAAACTAAAAGTTACTTTGCATTCATCTTGTAACTCAGGCTAACTGTACTTTTATCGGTATGTATTTCATTCATGTTATTTAAAAGCAGTTTAGCAAAAGTTCGAATACAAAAAAGGATAGAAACATAATCAATCCAAGAGTAATATGAATGCTTCAAATTTCTTTTATAATTTTTAATCATTGTCTATTTAATGCCAAAAAAATAATGTTTCGTGAAAAGTATATTTTCAGATATTTATAAATATTTATTTGTTGTATTTTTTGTTTTGACAATACAGATTATAGATTGATCGACGCATTATGCATCGTTTTACCGTTCTCTATTACATGTTTCTCTAAGGTTACACATAAGAAAGAAGCGAAAGTTGAAGAGAAAAAAAATTATTTTGTCTGAAAATGTAAAAGCATTATATTTCCGTATGGTGGCGACATCTTTTAATGCCTTCTTGATTCATTGATACAAAAGTGACACACAAAAAAATTGTTTGCTATTTTCAACACAAAATATTCATTAGAAAGAAAACTATCTTTTACTGGCTAAAATTTTATATGAATAAAAGTATTTTTTATCTAAGAAACTTAATGATTTCTTCAATTTTTGTAGGCATTCATTCACCATAAAAATGTTCCCTTTGAATTTTCTTTTTTTTTTTTGTAATTCTTTGAATTATGTATTTTTCTCTCAGATATATAGATACGCTTCCTTTTCTCTAAAGTTTACTTACATCTTCTAAAAGTTTAAATTCCATTCGGCTATCAAACTCAGAAAGAAAAATATATTGCAATAAACATGTATAACAATAAATATGTCCCTTGAAACTGCTAATATAATTTCTATTTATCTTTTTCAAAGTTATTTCATTTAACTTAAATTTTGTTTTGCATTATTGCCTGTTTAATAAAAATTATATCTGTTTTGAAATACTGTCGTTTAAATTAACCACTGCTGTAAAACAATTGTAAAAACAACAGTTTTATCAGACACATCAAAGTTAAATACATGTATCACGTGATTTATTTAGTTGTCCAATGAATTCGTTGATTCTTGAGGGGCGCTGCGAATATTCCTGTATCGTTGCTTTCTCTACAGACATGCATGTTTTTAAATACAGCTTTGTGGTAAATTTAATAAAAACATTTCTTGAGTGCGAGGCACTCAAACTGATTATCTTAATTTCTGTATTTTAATCGCGATGAAACTATTTAAGAGAAGAAAATGTTTTATTGAAGTCATATTCTTCCTGATCACAGCGTTTGCTAAGAATGAAGGTAAGTTGAAATATTTTAAATTTCTTTATTTATAGTTGTATTAAATCTGTTATTACAATTTATTAAGCTATATTCAAGTTTAGAATTGTGTCAAATATTTACTCTTGTAAAGTTGAAAGCTTTAGAAAAAAATCTCAAACTTATCAAAGAATAATTATTCATAATTGTCTTATTTTTTTAAAATCTATCTCTATATAAATGTTTACAAAACTCATTTAATCTTAAGAGAAATCTTCTATTTAAAATCACTTGAGTAAAAATTGGTAAATAGTCGTTGAATAAAATTTGTATTTATTATCAGTATAAATATAATTAACTAATAATGTTTAATTATCATTATAGTGGAAAGACTCAAAAAGTGGTTCAGAATAAAAGCTCCTTAGAGAGAGTATTCTTAAGTTATTTATATCATAGCTTCTCAATGCAGAAAACTAAAAGCATCTAAAAGAGTTCTAAATTATTAACGGCTTAACATTAAATAAAACTGACTTTAAAAAAAACTAAAAAACTTTACCATGTGTACCTCATTATATTATACATATTTAGAAAATTTCTATCCAGGCGAATTTGCTTTTCAGTGTCATAACATGTAAACACAGCACTAAATTCAAATATTTCCTTTATGATACCACGCAAAATTGCTTGCTTATTCATTCATATGTTTATTTATCATTCTGTAATTTACTTTCACTAGAATCCCTTAAGGTATTTTAAAGGTTTATTATTCTTACATTTTGTTGAATAATAGTTTTGTTTTAAATCTGCAAACACTATTCGTATTTTATTAAATAAGTATAGTTGTATTTATTTTTCAGCCAACAGAACTGAAGATCCTCCCATTCTTTATCCACTTATGGTCCCAAGCAACCCTTCCATTGGCGACAATGTAGAAATGCATTGCACTCTTAAAAGAGGCAGCCTTCCAGTGACTTTCAAATGGCTATATAATAATCAAGATATGACACTAACTTCAAAGTATAAAATCACTAATGCTGATAAAAGTTCTCACTTTTCTATGGGAAATATACAATCTCATGACATTGGAAATTACACGTGCGTCGCAACCAATAACGCAGGTGTTGATCGCAAGATAGCAAATATTGTAATGGAAGGTGAGAAGTATTTAAATTGTTTTTGAAAATAACATAAATCGGTTAATATACTGAAGAAAAATCAGCTTTGAAGTAATAATATGAAGTATAAACTTATTACTGATAGTATACAGTTATTACGGAGAGTAATTTTTAAAAATTTACCTAAGAATCCTTTTTATGTCATTAATGATCTCTCTTATCCATCTAGAATGCCTTATAAAATATCGTGGGTCAGAAATATTCTTTCGATATTCATCTGATCGCACATAAGAAAAAAACTATATTTTTATTAGTTTATAATTATTTTTAAATAATAACTGATATATGTTGTATTTTTAAATAATATTTCGTATTTTTTAGCGTAAGTAACGTTATTCTTGGATTACTACTTATATTTATCATCGATATGTGGCGCTACAATCACTTTTCTTCAAAAATTAAAACAGTCGGATCACAACAAGCCAGTGTTTGCTTCATTCACTGGAAATCACGCTTTGTCCGCCTTTAAATATTTCATCATTTGTCAAAACGAAGTTACAATGTTCTCAGAAGTTCTCTTGATAATAATTTACCTCAGAATCTGCAAAGGTAAGTTGTAGTTTTTCTGTATATTTCATTTATAAGAAACACTTGTTTCCCATCTTCATAATCTAAAATATTTCTGGTTTAGAAAAAATAAAAATTGAAGTCCTCTTTTTAATTGCTGAATATTCTGTACTATTTTTAATCTAATGACTTAATGCTGAAATTTATTATTAACTCATACTTTAAATGCCATTTTAAACAGATTTATGTGATCATTGATTATCAGATTAGTTAGTTTAATAAGAAAAACTAATGCCTGTGATTTTTTAAATCAGAGTTTAAGATGTTATTAAAACTCAGTGTCTTTCACTTTTATCTAAAACAGCTTCTGAAGCATTGTCAGAACCTCCGGTTCTGTATCCTTTGATGGTGCCGTCGAATCCAACACTTGGTGATGACACCGATATATTATGCAAGCTGAGAAGAGGCAGCAAACCTGTGAAGTTTGAATGGTTCCACAACGGAAATACGATTGACGTTGGAAGCAAAAGAAAAATTACAATCACGGACAGACGATCGGTATTTTCGATGGGTAATATACAAGTTACTGACATCGGAAATTATACATGCGTTGCTTCAAATGCTTTTGGACGGGACTCAAAAACAGAGAGTGTTTTGATTGAAGGTAAGTATATCCCTTAATCTTCCCACAATCGGACATAAAATCAAATATTTAAAGCAAATTTTAAACTGCGAAGCTGATTCACCGCTTACCATTATAAAAGATGTCCGAAATTAAAAATTCATCACATCAGAGCATATTTAAGAAAAAGGATTTCTTGTTTCATTTTTGTAACGTATCCTTACTTGGTTACAGAAAATAATTGATGAACATTAATTTTGAGTATCTGTTTCTTATAACTCTACACCTTACTGTTCATCTGTAGGTTTTTTCAAAGACCATGTGTGAATGTGAAATACTGAAATGATTTTGTCATTGTAGGTTTATATCTATATTACTTTTCCCTAAGAAATAGTGTCTATATATCATAAAGTGAAAACTTGTTTACGGCTAATTTTTTTGCTTCACACTTACAGGTATGCATTTGTATGAATTTTCATATACATACATTCTTTTAATATAATATAACGTCTTGTTATAAAGAATTTTTTATTTCAATGCATTTGCATCTATCTACTCTTGTATGAGATTATTTTATAATAATAATACATTAATATCCGTTTGAACTTTCAAGTACACTTAGTTATTACAAATTTACTTATTACAAAATTAGTATGTTTATTTCATAAATGTATGCTACCTTTTTAAATTATTCTTTTGAATGTTAACAATTCTTTTAAAGTTGATTATTATTATGGCTACAAGTTTCGATGTGTAAGAAATGGCTGTGATTATGTATTACTCAAACTCTCTATAAATTTCCTTTTTTCAATAATATTCCTTGAAGACTGCATCTAGGTATAGCATTGTGCTATGTATCGATTGTGTACGTATTACTTACATGCATTTCTACAGTACGAAGATTAATATTTTTTTATTCACAGATATTTGAACTCAACAGTTACTAACTTTAAAATCTCACTTTCCGGTTATGAATTGTTCATTTATGCATTTGGTTCAATATCATCGGTGTAATATATATTGCGAAAAAAACTTAAGTATATGATTCTCTCGCTATTATGAAGTTTAAACGAAATATAGATTTCATTCTTGTGGATAGCTGTCACAAATATCGCACCAAACCTTTACCTTTGTTTGTGAATCATTTTATACCCATTTGAATTTCAATCTTGCTTATTATCTTGTTTCTGTTATGTAAAATTAAAACCTTTGATCATATATTGTTTTCTGAAACAAACATTTCAATAATTATGTCTTTCTACTACTGGAATGCATCTCAAAACGTTTATTTATGTGTCTTAAAACATGTTTTCTATTTTCCAACATGAATGCGGATTCAAAATTAGAATGATCATTGCTTGTACTCCCAATCAATCTGTGACAAAGTAAGAAGGATTTGATTCATTGAAAGCTTCGAAAACGGTCGTATTGCCCAGTGATGAGTGGGCTCGTCGCATGGGGTGCGCTCTTATTTTTACTTTGCAAGGCAACCGACCTGCGTAAAAGCTACCAAAACAAGAAAATTCTGGAATGCGGTTTGTGGAAGGCCAATGAAAAAATGGTTTTGATCATAACCGCTACTGTGACTATTTTAACTTCATTTTTATAACTGTATGCTTCTCTGAATTGCTTGTTATCAGTTATTAGAAATTGTATTCATAATCATAGAATATTAAAAACTTTTTTAGTAAAGACATTTTTATTCGAGTTTCATCGTGAAAAAATGGAGCTAAAAATGTACCCAAATATTTTGCTTAAACATTGAACAATTTATGCAATGAATATAATGTAATGAAACTTTCGAAAATAAAATTCATGTATTCAATTGTATTTTCAATTATGTATTCAATTGTGAGTGTTTTGAATGTGTTGATGATTTACGCTTACTGTGTGGTAATGTGAAACCACAAGGAAAGATAAATGAAAATGGTATTCATTGGATTCGTAAAGCTGAATAGTACTCATACTGATTTTTGATATTCAGAACGCAGGAGTTTCAATAAAAATTTAAATCATGTCTACAAATTTCATTTTCCTGTAAGTTATTTGTTTAATGAGATGAATCTGCTTTTATTTTTCTTATAAACAAGCTTTGTTATATTTTTTGGTTTTGCGTCTGATGTATGTAGCTCATTAAAATGTTAACAACAGTTTTTGCAAAACGCTCTATGTGAATTTTCCAAATTCATTCAGCTTGAATTTTAAAATAAAATGAGCATATACTGACAAGTGATTGTTATCATTATTGTTATGTTATAATTAAGTTTTCTATTATTAATTTTTCGTTGTCGGTTATGCTGTATTATTTTTAATAAAAAAAATCTAAAAACTGCAACCATGGAAAAATACGCCCGGAGCGTGGCGCCCCCCTCGTCGAAGTAAATACTCATTCAATATCTCCTGTAGTTTCTGCATTCTCTATCAACACTTTCATGTAGGTAAGTAAACAAATATACTTATTTTTTATGTTCCCCTTAATTAACTTAATCGGAAGATAGTTCATATGTAGTTTCATTACTTTTCGAATTATTGCTCTCAGTTTGAATCGAAACTAATTTAAACATTTAATTCACAGATCTTATTTACTATCCACTTTTTCAAATCACCGTGTTTAATAAGCATGATAGTATATTTCAAAATATTTTTTACAGGATTCCATTATAATACGGAATTTTGAAGCATGTTTGAAATTTATTACAAGCAAAGCCTTGTTAATAGAATAATATTCTTGTTGGCAAATTTTGTGTACAAAAGTAAGTAGGCCTAAAATATGTTTAACTTTCATTATTCTTAAAAACTTGTTGAGAAGTAAATGTTATTGTATTTTAAAGTTTGTATATGTAAAATAACAGTTCTTGGCATTTTTGTAAAAATTATTTTTGTTTCCTATTTTGTATTTCAGACTATTCATTTTGGCTTCTTTAAAACACAATATCTTGTTTAAATCTCCGATTTGAAACTTTTTGTAATTTATTCTCTATTTCGATCTTTCTTATTGTATCATTTATTTTTGCTACATTTTTATTGACAGGTTGTCAAAATGAAACTCCCGTTTTGCATCCGCTTTCAATTCCTCCAGATCTTAATATTGGAGACAGTCTTGACATTCAATGCAGCTTGAAAAGAGGAAGTCTTCCCGTTACATTTGAATGGAAAGTAAACGGCCTAACACCAGTGAAGCGAATTGGAATTCAAATTAATACATCGCATAAACGAAGTATTTATGTTATTGACAACATTTCAGCATCGGACGTTGGAAATTATACATGTGTCGCATCAAATGCAAACGGTTCAGATCGAGTTTATGCAACGCTAGACGTTGAAGGTAGCGTAATTATCTTCCTGTAATAGAATTAAATAATATTTACTCAGATATAAAATCCAAGCAACCAAATTATATATGTTTCTTGATTCACGTATGATACCTTGTAGAAAAGAGTTTACCATTTTTCGACGGATATTTTTTCTTGATTAGTTTCTTCATATTTTTTCAATTCGTCCAAACTAATTAACATCTTAATTATAAGTATCTAAATAAAAAAGACAAAAATATTTAATTGTCTAAATAAAAAAAACTCAAAGAAATGTAATGAAATCTTCTAAGTTGCTTTGAATCATATTTATCATGCGATTTCAAATAGAGACCCAACATTTAAAGGATCCACGGAGAAAATTAATTCCTCTTTGTAACGAAGTGTGGCGCTTCAGAGCCATCTGGAGCATTTATACCAGCTTTGTCAACTTTATTTCAGTTCGAAAACAAAATGAAGGTGCGTTTGATTTTTAAGGAATGTTTATAAATATTTCACTAAGGTATGATATTTATCTAGAATGCTATAAAAAATGTTTACAATGTTCATTTCTTTATTTCCTTCAAGGAAAAGTTTAAAAGATTTGAATGGCGGAAGTAACTGAACTATAATGTGTGTAACTATGAGGAGAGTTATCTTCATAACGGTGTTCGTTTTGATAACATCTGTGAAAATAGGTAAGATTTTTCTTAATAATAAAGTTCTTAATAAGAATTTGTACGGTGATGCTTTTACAGTAAATATTATAAATAAATTTATATTTTCCAAATAACACATATCGTTTTTCTAATAACCATACAATGTCCATGAAATCAAAATTGAATTCATTCTCTACTTATTTTTATATGAGTGTTGATATTAATAATAATTTTTAGCAATTTTCTGTTTTATCTTAAATGATTTGATAAATTCCATTCTTTAACTTGTATCTTAAGAAAACATATTCTTATGTGTAAGCGTATTTATTACAATAATTAATCACACATCTGAATTAAGATTTATAATTTTAAATTCTACTCTTTAATTTGTATTTTAAGAAAACATATTCTTATGTTTAAGTTTATTTATTATAATCATTAATCGCATATCTGAATTAGGATTTATAATCCTTACAGACTCTGACAAAAAATATTATCTATCTTTTTTTGAAAATTTGTGCTGTTCTATATAAAAAATATAGAACAGCACAAATAATATATAAACGCTGTTCCATATGATATTCCATTACTAAAAAATTAAATTTAAAATTATATAGTAAAGTTAATTTTTCCTTTAATTTCAGTTCTCAGTGTTGATATACCGATTCTGCATCCACTGTTCATACCACCTGAACTAGGTCTTGGAGATAGCTTAGATATTACTTGCAGTTTGAAGAGAGGCAGTCTTCCTATAACTTTCGAATGGAAGTTAAATGGAAAAGAAATCAAAGGATCTCCAGGAATTCGGATAAATACTTCCGAAAGACGATCAGTTTGTGTTATTCAAAACATTAATCATGAACACATCGGAAATTATACTTGTAGAGCTTCCAATAACGAAGGTTATGACGAAGTTCACACTGAATTAAAAGTTGAAGGTATTGAAAAATTGTACATCACATTGCATATAATGATTCTGATTCTAATTACAATCTGAACTAGTTGTAATGTGATGTATTTCCTTGTTTATACTAATTGTTTATTCGCCGTAATTTATTATTATATATTTCATTATTTTATGCCACATAGTACCGAAATAAATGAAAAAGTTTCAAACAAGATATTTATAAAATGCCACCCACTCAGTATGGTGATATTATGTTTTAAATTTCTTTTTATTATGATTTTATTGCGATATATTAATATCTTCTGTAGCATGCAACTATACCAAATATTCTGATATTGAGTGTTGGTGTTCAATGTGTTTTTAACATCTTTTGCCCGCTAAAACTTCTCCTGCCGTCTTAAAGCACATGTTTCAAACGAAGTTACATAAAAGCAAAAAAAAAACAAAGAAATTATTACCGAAATAATATTTGTTTACAAATTTTTAGTATAAAGAAGGAAGGTTTTTTTTATTATATTTCAGTTCAAGCAGTATGCATTATACGTATAAATTGTCGTCATTATTTATCTAGAGTAATACACTTGCTTATGCACCTTAAAACTTATTTCCAGCTTATTACTTCTTTTAAATTAAATGTTGATTTATATCAAATTTTGTATCAAATACTTTTAACTCTATAGTTTCACGATATGTGGCGCCATGTCTCGGTTTCGAATTTTATAGCTTTGGAACCATGATTAACTGACGATATTCCCTTCACAAACTGTAATGTTTGCTTCTCCTGGTTCCTAGACGTCTTCAACGGAAATTTTCTCAGTTCATAAATCAGCAGTATGAAGATTTATATTTCTGAAATATTATTTCTAACTTTGTTCATAATCTGTCTGAAAGGTGAGTTATTCTTTTTTCCTTGGAATTCTTATTTACACAATATGAATTGGTGTTTTTATTGTGACATTTTTACGTGGTTAATATAGTACAGCTTTACCAAATAAACTACTTAAAAGATCATAAAAGATCAATTTATAATAATTAGTACTTACACTGTTGTTACAAAGCCAAGCAAATACTGTTTTATTATGGAGAGTCAAACTAAAATAATTTTACTAATTATTGACTTTAGACTTAAACCGTAGCTTGCAGTGGCATTACACCGCATATTTAGTTTTAAGTTTTCTCTAAAATTTGTAACAAAATGTTTAACATATTATAAATTTATGATTATTTCAGAGTACATTAAATTATTTAAATCTTTCATTTTTTCGTATTCAATATGCTGATTAACACAAACCATAACTTTTTAAAGTAAACAAATTCTGAAAAATTAGATTATATTTTAATTTAAACGAAATTTTCTCTTTTCACTACAAAACTGTGAACCTTTTATATGGCACAGCAATTATCGCAGTATATCGTCAAACTAACTTCTACATGCTTCAAACATTTCTAAAATTTTGTGCAATTCAAATAAGCATGCATTTTCTATTAAAACTCATTTAATAATGTAATAATTGAAAAAAGAAAATTAGATAGAAATCTGATTTAAGGAAAAGAAGAAAATTCTCTTTGATTACAAAAGGAGCTAACTGCATCTGATTTGTGAAAACTGAAAAAAAATGATAATTCAGAAATAATATTTTCTCGGGAAAATAACTCTAAGAACTAATAAAAAATAACTTTGAGTGTCAAACAACCCGACTTTTCGCATTTGAAAGGACAAAAATAAAGAATTACGCAATTTTGTCGTTCACTGCTTTTATTCTTTAAAATTGCCCAGCTTAGAAAAAAATGTCTTACTTTTTTAAATATTCAACTTTTTGATGATAAATCTAAATTTCCTGTCTACAAAATATATTGATTTATTTAGATGAAAATACAAAAATAAATTTTATTTTTTATAATGGTCCTAAAATTTCTGCTATATTGTAATTGTAGGTATCACAATTCTGTAAATGCATATTTTATAAAAACGATGAAAAAATGAATCGTTTTAATTTCAATATAAATGTTAAAATGAAAGACTTTCTCAACAAAATATATACTGTTTTCTTAAATCTTAAATTGTAAAAAAGCTTTAAGTTAATAACGATATTAACATACCTTTAAAACCGTCAATCTGAGGGAAAATAAGAAAATATATAAAAGATTTAAAAGGGGTAATTTTTATATACATTAAGGAAATTCAAAAAGTGAAAGCATAATCTGTCATTATTCAATTAAAAAATTACTTTAACTTTTAAATTGAAAAGATAAAGATTTTATAAAATAAATGTGCGTATTTTTTGTATAGATAAGAAACCAATCTTAAACTACTCATTTATAATAAATTATGTTGTACCAATAGTCATTTCACAGAACTTAACAGGGATTATTTTCTAAATAACTCATCCAGATTTTAATGCTTGATTTACCTATCATTTATAAGATAAATTTGAAGACTTGATTAAACAATAGAATTAAAGAATAAATTTAGAACAAAAGAAATCTTGTTGTAAGTAATGTGCAGTAAGAAAAAAGAATCAAGCAGTTTGCATGAGAGACAGAACACCGCCCCATGTCTCCGTGCCTGATGTCATTAACATGAGAGACAGGATTATTTTGAAAGAAAAGAAAAATTGTCGTTTAAGCACTCTTCTATCAGCTAGATTTCTAAGATAAATGTAGCTGGAGGCAAAATGGAGAGCAATTTCTTGCATATGCAGCAGTTTTATTAGAGGATTCTTTATACATCACTAGATTATAAAGATTACAAATTAGATCTTAATTTTTATTTTTGATAAAAAAAATATATTGTCCAGTTGCTAATTTCCAAATTAAAATTTTAAAAAATAACGTTCAGTGTTCTTTTCCAAACACCTTTTGAGCAAAAATTATATTCTATCGAGTGGAAAAAGCAGGACTAGCAAATCCATAAAATTCTAAATATGGAATACAGTGCTTTCCTCAAAACAATTTGTAAAGTTTACCAATAAATTGGAAAATATCATTATTTAATTATGAAAACATGAAAATTAACTCTAAATCTTACTACTTATACTACATCTTATTCTCGTTAATAGGGTGCTTCTGTATTATTAATCTGAATATTTTATTTTTCAGTTTCCTTATGTGAGAAAGTTGAGCTGTATCCGATGTTTGTTCCTCCTAACATCGGTCTTGGAGATCCCGTGGATTTGATTTGTAGCTTGCGAAAAGGAAGTTCGTCTGTAACATTTACATGGTACCAAAACGGAAAAGTGATATCTAATTCTTCGAAACAAAATCTTAAAATAACAAATACTCCTAGGAGGTCAGTCCTTAGCATAGAAAAGTTAAATTCAGAATCGATCGGAAATTACACTTGTCAAGCTGTAAGCAATGTTGGATCCGATGACGAAAGTGTCCTCGTGTACGCTGAAGGTGATAAATATTTATTTTCCAACTTTCTAATCTGATACTTTCGGAATACTCTATAATATCATCAACATTTTGGATTTAACCATTTGAACTTGACTTGGAAACTCAAAAATTGACGAAATGAATAATCAGAGTGAAAAAATTATTTTTAAGCTAAACATAGTTATTGAATCCTTATTTCTGATGAATAAATAAAGTTTTTAATTCTTTCCGTGAAAGATAAATTCACTTATACTCCAGATTGAAATCATACATCAAAAGGAAAACTTTGGGGTTCTGGCTTTGGTTGGAGAAGGATGTCAGAGTATCTACAATATAAAGTACATCATGGTTGAGATTATTTTGTACTCCGAATTGGAGTTGTAAATCAAAAAAGAGTCTTTTCGCATTTCGTAAACTCGATACGGTCATGTCATGGCTGTTGGCGGAATTAAACATTTGCTTTCAATTTAAAGTAAATTACTTCTATTTTCGGAGAAACTACAACAAAAAATATACCAATATACTTCACTTCTTTTTTATAAAGTTTATATCTCGTCTATATATGCAATGAGTTTCATATAAATATTCCGGGAATTTATTTGTAAATAATGATTTGAAGCAATAGACAATGTGTTTCGTATGTTCATAGTAACATTTATATATGATTATTATTTACATTCTAATTTCAAGTAGCTTTCTACTATTTATGGAATAATTGAAGCACTTTTGTGCTGTGTTATTGCTGTTGTTATTGCTATAAATAAACGATGTTTATAAAATTATACCTTGTCTTATTTTATTGCAGTTTATTTTCTTCGTCATCTTAATAATGATAAATGTCCCACAATCAATGGTCTCGTTTATATTTTTGTGTTTTGAAACTGAAAGATATTGTGATGTATTTAAATCTTTGTTCCGTATTTTGACTAACTATGATGTTTTAGCATAAAATAGTGAGTCATAAAAATTTTATCAACCATTTTTTAATGTTTTTAGCTTTCCTGTAATTGTATTATTATATATAATCAAATTTACCATCATCATATATAATAGAGAATTATTTCATGAATCCTATAATTATAAAGCATTTTAGTATTTTCTTTAAAAAACATCCATTTCAGATATAACTCATTTTGCTGCACATTTTTGCTGCAGTAAGTGCAAATGATAGAGTAAAATTTGAGTCAACTTTTTAAAACTTGTATTAATATGGATTAATTTGAATGTGAATTTTGAACGTATATACTATTCAAATATCTCTTTAGTTCAGGAATTCAGTTCTGTCAATAAGATTGTTGATTTTTGCCCTAATTGGGTCATTGCTTTCTTTCAGTTCCACCTCACTGGACGAAGGAGCCGATGGACACAACTGCAGCGAAGGGTTCCGGATTGGTTGTAGATTGCACTGCTACAGGTCACCCAGTTCCAAGAGTATCATGGAATAGACAGAAAGGTTAGATTATATTAAATCAATTTTAAAATTTTGATTAATTATTTTACCAAAATTTTTAATTTAAAGGATGCTGACTGAATGATAAAAAATTAATCACGTAATTCTAAAATTATGTTTTTCGTATATTTAATGTTTTATCAAGTTTATTCGATCTTTATCATGATAACAGAACCCATGATCTTGATAATGAGAAAATTTTGGTGAAACGCTTAATTTTTTTATAGAATCGATATAGAAGTGTATTAATAATGCTTTTATTACTCTTATATAATTAGGATTAATTCCATGTAACTGACCTTTTATTCATTAAACTCATAAATGAATTCATAAAACTCATAAATCATTCAAACTCATTCTTCCATTAAACATAAAATTATTCCTATTCTTCCTTGAAGCACTATCTTAATAAGCTTATTTATTTCGGTTTGGGATTGTTTTATATCAACGATCTCGATAAATTAGACGGTAGATTATCGTATTGTACAGAGGAATGCTTACCAGTAAGTTTTTTTATGGAAACTAGTCAAACTTTGTGTCACGCAAAAGAACATAAAAACACTCCACTTAATCAGGTGAACTGCCTAATTTGCTAAAACACATTTTAACAGAAAGGTCCATGCAGACAAATGATTTTCTAATTGAATCTAATTAAAAACATGGTCAGATTAGAAACCTCAGCACTTCCTTCCGAAGTGGTCGGATTTCCTTTTTCCATATTTGACTGGTAAAAGTTACTGATTCAGCATGATATTCGTGTATAACACTTTCTGTCCATCCAATGCATAGTAAAAATTAGAAAGAATTAGCTAGTAAAATTGCTGAAAAATAAAGGTATTTCCAGAGAAAAAAATATCAGTACTTTTTAATTTTTAAATGACTATTTTTGATTTTTTTTTTCTTATCGTAAGAGTTCTAAACTATAAACAGAACTATAACACATTTAATTTTTATTTTTTCAATCAATAGTCTAAATGACAAAATTTTATTCAAGGATTTTTCCACCATTTCGTTTAGTTCTTGATTTTATAATTTAATGACTATGCTGATTTATCATATCCTTTTATAGGCACAGATCATCGTGAGACGATACGAAATGAAGGGCAGTGGTCTACAGCGTCCAATGGTTCGCTCATATTCTCTAGAATTGACGAATCAGATGCAGGAGTATATGTATGCGAAGCTCATAATGGTATAGGACCAGGAATTTCAAAAAGCATTCAAATCAGTGTTCATAGTAAGTTCTTTTTAATTTTCTCCAGAATCAAGTATGTTTTTCCTGACAGCAAGCAATCCAATATACGCAGATTTGTTAATGATAAATTAATTTTAGAAATTTATATGTTCTATATTCAGTGCTGGTCATAAATGTTTATGATACCCTTTGGAATCTCATTCTAGTTTGAAAAATTGATATTTTACTGTTTTAAAGAAAAAACTCCCAAATATTGAGTATTATCATACTTTGTGTTGTTTCAAAAAAATGCTCCAAAATATTCGTTTAACCACAGTTCAATAGTGACTTTTTTCCTTCCAAAATTTATCTCAATAAATCAATATACAAGTTTTATACATACCATGAAAGAATTTGAATATACCTTCTTAGACAACAAAATGTAAAAAAAAAATTAAGCATAAACCTACTAAAAGGTTTAAATGAGTATTATTCAAAAACATGCCACAAATTAGCGCTATTACTAGAATGTCCAGTTTCTGATTAAATATGTATAAAATTTTATATCATTTTATGGAAATAAAAACGGTACCACAAACATCTCTTTTTTCTCTCTTTTTGACCATATGTTTTACATTTTAGAAATTGAAATAATAAATACATAATCAAAATGTAAATAAAGAAATATAGGTTGTATTTCTACTTTCTCATTTTGATGATTAAAGTCATTTATAATTTGCGACAAATTATCGTGTTAAAGCCAAAATGTACTTGCCATCAAAAAGTTTCCAAAATTGGTATTTCCACTTCCGGTTAGTTGCTTTTGTTTCTCTCGGCCTCTTAATTTTGATGTTTTTCGGCAATAAATTTGGAATCTATCGGAAGAAAATTATTTTCATTACATCTCTTAAAGTATACACAGAGTGTATTTTTTTTAGCAGCCTGCCTCCTGAGTCACCTGTAGCTCAATCTATCAGCCCAAATATAACCAAATTGGTAGGGAGTCTGTTATGCAGAAAAATCAGTTGTAGAAAAATTGCTTCCAAGTTCATAAATAACGAAAAACGTGGCTCCCTGTATACTATACAGGAGATGTCAGACAAATGAATAACAAAGAAAAAATTTCAGTGTAATACCGCTTTAACATACAGTATATGAACTGCAGTAAAGGATTAGAGAGGTGATATTTCAATGCACCATACTACCCCCCCCCCCTTATTCAATAAAAGCACTTCTTCGACGAAGTCTTAGACCTCTTTCAATGTGACCACCCTTTTCGTGGACTACACATTTCATCCTGTACACGACATTTTTCATGTCCATTCTCCCCGGATTTAACCTCATGTGACTTTTTCTTGTGGGATTATTTGAAGTCCAAGTTATATCTTGGTAGCGTTTCGACCATGAAGACCTTAAAAGAGAACATATCACGGGCTGTGCTGATCATTCCTGGTGACATGTTACGTTCGGTCGTCGAGAATGTTGCGAACAAGATGCATTGTGTGGTCCACGAGAAGGCTGACCACATTGAAAGAGGTTTATGCCCTCGTCGAGAAAGTGCTTTCAATGAATAAAGTGCTGCGGTGGGCTGAAATATCATCTCTGCAATCTTTTGAGGAAATTCATTTGCTATATTAAAGCGGTGTTGCACTGAAATTTTTTCTTTGTTATTCATTTGTCTAATTCCCAGTAGTGTAGATTACAAAAGCGCCACATTTTGCCCTATAGGCGACTTTCGGAACTATTTTTCACGGAATATTTTTCCTCATGTCGTCATTAGTCTCCCTACCAAATTTGGTGGCATTTCAGCTGATAGATCAAGCTGCAGATGGCTCTGAGTAGTGCCAGTTTTTTAAAAAAAACCGTATGTTGATTGATGCTTTTCTTTGTCGGACTAATTTTTTCTCTGATTTCACAATTCGTACCACGATATGAAAATAATGTTCGTTTTAAATTTAGCCACGATGATTTATTCACAAATAAATGAATTTAAAGATTTTTACTGAATGGAGTGGCAATGCGCAAGTAAATAAACGCAAACTAGAAACTAGAATATTTTCCTTGGATTTGAGTGTCAATATACAAATAAATAAATACAAAAATTAAAAATGAGTAAAGTATTCTGATTCAACGTGCATAATAACGCACATCTCAAAAAATCTTTGTTAATATGGCTCTTTTTTTTAATTAGTTTCGCATAACAGGGGAAAAAACTCATTGTGTTTTAGTAAAAGCACCTGTTCCCATTAACGAATATCGTCCAAAATTTCGTATAGATCAACTGTTTTAGCGAACGAACTAAGTACCAAATTTCATTTAAGTAGCTCTTTGCACCTTTGAGTTATCACGTTCTCATACACTACGCACAATTCAAACGTCAAAATTAATATATTCGAATATTTAAAGGTTACAATACTTCCGTTTTGTACAATTCTTATATGAGAAAGTAAAAAATGCATTACTTTTTCGTTAACAAAGCTTCATTTTCTATACCAGTTTGGTTTTACTTCAAAACTAAAGAAAGGTCAAGGATAAGATAGGCACACCTTCACTTGATAAATATGATCCATTTAGAATTAATAAGCATTTTGTCATGGAACAAGGTTTCATTTCCTTGTTGCATGAATCGAAATGAGTTAGATATTTATCAAAATAACAAGCCATTTGTTAACTTCTGTTAAAAGTAAAACTGTCATTTCAATCTTAGATGTCAAATTTACTACAGCTACGTTCCAAAAATTACCAGATCTGCAATTTGCATGCTTTTAAAATACTGTAAAGAGTTGTTGCAAAAGACCATTAATTAGAGAAGGAAACAAGAGTAAAAACACGGAAGACTGGAAGGAATCTCTTTTCAATATTCTTATTTCATGACTGGATGAATTCGTCTGGAACCAAAATAATGATTTCGCCCAAGAATTACAAATATTATGTGCTTTGATGAATTAATTATGCAATATAAATAACTATTCCAATAACAGAGAAAATTATATGCGTAATAATTTGGATAATTTTAAACAAATTCCTCACCATTTATTGAAATTTTGTACAGAACATAAAAAGGTTGCATAACATAGGTCTTAAAAATTTATTTGAAAATGTCCTCTTAGAGTTAATTCAGAAATATAAAAATATTCTTTAAAAATGATAATTACACATTTTTAATGTAAATCACCATTAACACACTCGCTGCGGTATACGAATTAGATGCAAGATCCAAGAAAGACAAAAAGTAACCGTGCTGGCTCTAAACAATTTATAAATAAAAAAAGAGGTGAACGTATTCTGCTGACATCTATAAATATGTTTAACTTAATAAATTTGTTATGCAAGTCAAATTCTAGTGTTCAGCGAAGATTCCTGAAGGACGAGATATCTCGTCCGTAGCGATGAAAGTGCTAAATAATATTTATATTAAAATTAATGTAACTTTTGAATGTCATATTCGTATCAAAGCGCTATCTTTATTTTCAGTTTTTAGGGGAAAATACTGAAACAGTCCATTCATGTTTCGTAACTCATTATAGCTTACATGTTTATATTCCTAGTGAACAGTTATTATCAGTTTCAGTCTTTGATACTGCAAACAAATCCTTAAATTTTTCATTTTAAAAACATGCGAAATTTTATATCTATGGACTCCAACGGTCTTTAAGCTGTGTAACTAGCAGATACACACAGAGATTCCTTTATTGCTAAAAATTGTTTATTTCAAACGTCTACGCTAAATTTTGTTTCTAAAGTTTGTTTCTCTACTAGTACGTCATAAACTTTTTTTTTTATTTAAAGCGTAGCTTTTATTTAATTTTACCTACCTGAAATCCAACATGAATGTACATTTGAAATTAATTTTGAAAGGTTTTTAATGGAATAAAATTCTTTGATGTTGATATATCTCCTGATGTTTAATATAAATCTATCCGACTGAGTTTGTTTCAATTATTGGCTTCGATACAGGAAACACGAAAAATGGTTTTCGTAAATACTATTTATATTCTTATATCAAGTCAATCATAAGCATGAAAATCTTGTTTTTTTATATTAACAATTAACTTTTTCGAGAAAATAGAAGAAGAGATCTTTTAAGGTTTAACTGTTTCGTGATAAATGAATTCGTAAAGCTGTAAGAAATATTTAAGTCTTTATTTCACAGCTGATAAATATTCTGGATGAAAAGTGTTGCATTTATTTAGAATCCGAGTATATACGAAACAGTTCATACTTTCATTAATGGCATTCGTAGTTTATAGAATCTTAATTATAATATATCATTAATCTTTTGGATTATTTTTGCAGCTCCTCCAGAATTAAAGAAAAAATTCGAACGTGTGACTGTTAGAAGAGGACATACTGCCCGTCTTTTGTGTGAAATCACTGGCGATCAGCCTCTCCATGTTTCTTGGAAGAAAGATAACCAAGACGTTAACATTCAGTTCGGAACAAGGTTTGAATATTTTCCCTTCTATGTATTTTCTGAGATAATTTTCCTAGAAATTTATTAATATGGAAACTATAAAGAAATATCCAGTAAAAGTTAATCATATTATACGAACTTAATAAGGTTTGAAATTCTATTTTTTCTATATTAAAACAAAGAGGATAGCATAATTTTATGCAAAAGAGAAACACCGGGTAATATAAAAGTTTAATTTGAAGGTTTAGATATTAAATTTACTCAATTTGTCGAACTTCAACATAAATTTGTGTTTGAATTTCTCACCTTTTTGTCAATTAATTTTGGAATTAATTTCGATGGAAATTTTTTATCAGACAGATATATATTTTCAAAATTATATATGTCCTATAAAAAAAGCTAGGAGTTATTTTCTGAAAACTAGGTTAAAGTTTACAAGTAAATTTTTTAAAAATCTGTTATTTATGGAAAAGGGTATTCTTAAGATAGTCTTAAAGATATTTTCAGCGCATAAAGTTATTACTTTAAAATAACACAAAATAGATATTAAGGCATTTGTATATTCATTTTTGGAATTCGAAAACTTACTGTTTATATAATTATTAAAATATTTTCAATACGTGATTTTCAAATTAAAGAATCAGAGAAAATGATATGTTAAACAAGAGAGCTTTTCCAAAACCCCATTGCGTTACGTTTTAATTTTATGCAGGTTCGAAGTTGTGAAAGATACTACTGAGTACGGAACAAAATCTGAATTATTGATCCATGATTCTCAGAAAGCTGACGTGGGCTCTTATGTTTGCCAAGCTCGCAACAAATTTGGAGAGGACGAAGGGAAGGTGAAGCTAATAGTTTTAGGTAAGAAGATCCTAAAATGATTAATAAATTATATGGAAAAAAACAAATCGAAGTATTTGTCGTTGCTGATAATGTTGTGATTTTATATCTATTGTTATTCATTATTTTGAGAAAAGTAGTTTATAAAAATAGAGTTAAATAACGTTGTTATTGAAATTCTCTATTTTTTTAATAAACAAAATTCAAGTTCATTTTGCAGTGCTTCACAGAAAACATAAAATGCAAATGAATATTTAAAAAAACAACTATTTCATTGATGCCGCTCAGAAAAGTATACCATTGTGCTTGAAGACATACAAGAAATATTATAAAATGAAAACGAAGAATAACAATGTAGTTTTCAGCAAATACCTGTTACGGGTTGTAGAACAATAATTACAAAAGTGCTAGCTGGCGTTAATGTTTAGCATAGTATCATTTTCCTGAGCAATGCATTTTCTCATTAAGTTCGAATTACAATAATGTTTCCTTAACACAATATCTGCAATATACAAATGAGATGAATGTTCGAAAAAAGACAAACTGTAACCATTATGGCTATAAACAAATTCTATATCGTAAAAATGAAAATATTTTACCGATATCTGTTCAAATGTAAAAAAAAAAATTCTAAACGTGTTGGAAGTTAAATTCATCAAATAGTGTATGAATGTTAAGAAAGTTGATGACATAAATTATTTATATGTTTCCCGATAACAAAGTGTTAATGTCTCTTGAAATTTTGTAGGTTTCTCTTTTCAAGAAAAATAAAGTAATATGCACGAGGGAAAATTTAAAAACCTATAACATTTATTTTACGAGTGCTACTTTATTATGCAGATCTTGTTAAAAATGCTTGTTTTTCGTGCATTTTGAAAAAATCAAAAGGATTATGCTTACATGTATAATGATTATTGCCTTATTGAAGGAAAAAATTCAAAGAGAAATTTAATTTTCTCAGTTCATGATAACATTTTTGTCTTTTCAAGAATCGCTTTAAAAATAAGAGTTTTTAAAAATTAGCCCATCCCTAAGGAAATTTCTACATATCTTTCACATATTTTACAGAAAATATCTAATTTATTCAAATAATGTTTTTTGAACCCTTTCGGCCCTAATAGGCATATACGTCCCGATGATTAGATTTCATACCTTATTGGTTAATAAATCCCGCTTTTGTATAGATTTTTATGTTTGCAGTGTTCTTAAGGAATTAGAGAATAAAATAATGATTAAAGAAACTTCTAAACACACTCAGATTGCAAATTGCGGACTTTTGTTTTGGTTGTCTTCGTAACAAGATTATTGTTACGAAACTGTAAAGTTGTTTCCCTGGCATGCTAATCTTATAGTAGGAAAAGAAGTTTTACAGATGTTTTATTGAAATAGTCCCAGTCGACTATACAATTGGAACATATTGTTACAGGAGATTTCCAGGAAAAGAAAAAAGTGAAAAACTTTAAACTCATAGTATATTTCTTTTAGTATGTCAACAGTGAATTAAAATTCGTTTCTTAGTTAAATTTTAATCATGCAAATTCGGATCGAAAGTGTTAAACCCACGTCGGCCCATTCACCCAAAGGGTTTCGAGTGTTTTAAAAGTCGATGGGAAAAAAGTAGATCATAAATTTCAAAGTGTTTTATAAAAGAACAATAAAATCTATAAAAGCCCTTTATTATAGTTCCTAACAAGGCTTTCACTCAAATTTAAATTTAACAAGTCAAAATTTATCAGTTAAATTTTAATAAACATGTATTTCAGAATACTGGAAGAAATGTTTAAAAACATTATAAAACTTTAACTAGCATTTACATTCCATTATCATTCAATTCCTTGCGAATGAAATTTGAAACAACGAACTAACAAATACATTTTACGGTTAATACAAATTAATCTATCATTAATTTACATTAAAAGGAAATAAGTAATATTCAAAACAAATGTTATATAAATTATAACGCGTGAAGGTTTGATAATAAAAATTTCAATGTCTCAAAAAAAAAAAGAATCACTTAAGAAATATCATCATAAAACTAGTTAAATCTGTTTTTTCTTTCTTTTTTTCATTCCCTAATCTTAACAGTACTGTAACTTGTAACTTTCAAAAAACAATTTGTGTATTTCGTAGATAAATACTCAAAAAAGTGTAAGTATTTTTAGTGATGAAAAAATAACTAAGAAATTATTTTTTAAATATTTGGGTTTATTTGCTTTTCAGTTATATGATTTAATATTTTTCTATTATATGATTCAGTATTTTTCTATTATATGGTTCAATATTTGTCAATTATATGATTCAATATTTTCTATTATATGGTTCAGTAGTTTTCATTTATATCAATCAATATCTCCTATTATATTATTCATTATCTTCTATTATATAGTACAATATTTTGCAATTATATTATTCAATATTTTCTATTATATGTTTCAATATTTTTGAATTATATGATTCAATATTTATTATATGGTTCAATATTTTTCAATTATATGGTATATTTCATAATGTTATGAGAAATGTGAAACCTTATGTTCTTTGTTCAGAACCTCCCTCCCCGCCGACGGGCATTCGTACTTCGGAGGTGCAAACGAGATCGATCCGATTGTCTTGGCAACCGTCCTCGTCGGACGAAGGGCTCGTCGAGAACTACGTCGTCAGATACTGGAGGAACGACGGTGGGTGCCTTCAAACTATAGAGAAAGAATCATTCATGGTTCCATCTAAAATTATAGATGCACAACATAGAATTTAGATTTTATTTTAAAAAATCGTTCTAAAATACATGAAAAGTTTATAACATATTCATGCTATCGAATATGTAACATGTTCTTCAAAATATTAAATAAGAAGGGAAAGCGAGATTTAAGTGCGAGGCAAGCGAAACGATTGAAAATGAAAGATTGCCAACTCTCACAGACATTTTTTAACATTTATTTTTTACTAAGCTGTGCTTTTTACAAGCAGTCTTAAAATTCTATTAAATGCATACAAATGAAAAATCTCAAACTGCAGTTCACAAAAGCATCTGTTTTAAATTTGTAATAATTTCATCATTTTCAAATGCTGAGATGCTTCATAGCAAATTAAAAGTAATCAGTGCATCAATGACCGAAGAACTTCGTAGCTTATTAGATTTCTGGTAAATTTAATTCTTTTCACGCTTTCTAAGAAAAATATTTTTCTTTTGATTTTCATTTGCAAACAACATATTAAGCTAATTTTTTCTATTTTTTACAATAAACAGTTAGTGAATTTAGCCTTATTGCTTAGAATTAAAAAGAAACATTTACTAAAATGCCTGGGGAAGAATTAATTCAAATCATCAAGGAAATATGTGCTGAAATACGTAACTTATTATAATATCATAATTAAAATGTAATTTATAAATTTAAGACATTGTATAAACTTAAATATATATTTTATACATATAGAGTTGTTTAAGTTCGCCTATTAAGAAGGCCCTAGAGCCGGTACTAGGGCTCCAAACAAAAAAAATTCACTACTATGTGATGAGCTCTGTGAAAAACCCAAAGAAAAAAAGAAGGAAAAATTTAACATCCCCGTCAATAGGTAGCGGTGCGGCAATATCTAATGTGATTTTTGCAGATTTTTGTTATTATTGAAGCAAAATTAAATTCACCTGAGGGTTTTTTTTTATAGCTTAACTCAAAACGATAACGAAATTTAGTTCGATAAGTAAAACCTTTGTTAGTTCAAAATGCCGTTTTTATTCACGGCACTGCACCACCTCACACTACTTCAATAGAGCGCAACATTTGTACTACATTCTGGTGAAATTTAATTTTGTTTGGAGTCATAGAACCTGTTCTAGAGCCTTCTGAATAGGTGAACTTTAATTATAACAATCCTGTATTTAAAACAAGGTCCCATGAATTCTTCTTTATACTTGAATTAACAATCATATTCTTCATTCTTGATTTGAAAATTATTAAGCTAGTTTTATATTTAAGATACTGTGCTTCTCTCGGTCCTTTTAAAATACCAAGCATTCATTTTTAAAAAGTAACATAAAACTGTTTGTCGTAAATGCATGAATCTTATTTCTTAGCATGCAAAGACTATGATGCTTGTTAAGAACAATATTGTACTGCTTGATTTTCATAAAAGTTTGAAACTATATTCTTGCATAAATACTTAAAAATATTTACAAATTATTGAACTAAACAAAGAATTTTGAAATAATTTTTAAACATATGCATACTTTTCTAAGTTTTTTTTTTCTAATATTCTATTATATTTTCTAAAATAATTTAGACTTAAAAGTTGATTGTCTTGTCTCAACTTTTTTCTCCCAAGTTGTTTTATCTCGACAATATTTTAGAAGAAAACAAGAACTCCATTTCCAATTTAAAGAACATGCGTTAACATATAATAATGAAATGAGTTATTCGTTAAAAAAATTAATTTACGATTATCCTTTTAAGGGTATTGTATAATAAGTAAGCTAAGGCAGGGCGTGGGTTGTGATCTTACGGTTGTGATCTAAATGCAGAATAGAAAAGCATTTACAAAATATATGTAATGACTTTTTTGTTTTCTAGAGCAAATATAAAGAAATGTGATTGTAATAAAATGTATCTGAAGGAAAACGTCTGCTAAACATGTTAGTTTAGTTTACGTATATTAACCTCCCGTTTTGAAGATGCAGGAGGGCTGTTTTGGGATGATCCTTGTAATTTTCAACCGTGGTTGGTTGACAAGTATGTCAATTGAGCCGGCATGACCCATCTTCTACAAACACCCACGCCAAGCCAGTGGGAGGAGGTCTGATCCTCGACGGATTTAGTCCTTAACAAATTGTTAGTTGCTTTTTGGTTTTTTTTTCTTATTAAATGTAGCAAATAAGTTCCCTTTATTTAATTTTATAGTGGATATATAGTATTGTGAATTTTGTTTTCGTAGTGATTCAAGCAACATATAATGCGATTTTATATTCGTTTTAACTTTGGTTGAGACATGACACCATCAAAGGTCGAATAAGATTGAGTTGTCTATCCTTAAATGAATTACACTTAAGTATTTGAAACTTGCTAACAATCTTCTTTCTATCTTTCTTTTTTTACCTGAAAAAAAGGAAAACCTTGAATATAAAACATTAACCAAGCCCTTGAATATAAAGCATGAAGCTTAATTATTTTAATGACCTTGAAAACGCATGACATGGAATAATAAATAGTTTTATACCATTTCTCTTTAAGATGAAAATCATCTTGGTTACAAAAAGGTATATAAGAAGATTTAAAAACACCTTTCAGGCATACGAAATTATGAAAACTTTCCCTATGATTATCCACTTTACTTTTAAAATTATTATGAAAAATGATGTAAAAAGAAATAAATCTGATGTCAATTCAATTAATTCATTCTTCATTCCAGAGAAGCGAGGCAAACTTCACCAGGTGACTTTGCCTGCTGTTCAGACATCGGTCACTATTCCGAATTTACATCCGGGAACGTCCTACAGCGTGCAGGTGTTCGCCCAAAATAATGTTGGTCAAGGAGATCCATCTCAGCCAATCACTTTTAGAACAGTTGAAGAAGGTAAAAAAACTATACTTTTTTATTTGATAAATTATCTGGAATATAGAGAAATTGGCTAAAAATCTGGGATTCGCGATCAGAAGTTCGAGAATTCGCGAAAACTTATTTAAACTATCCATTGTTTAAAATTATTTTGTATTTTTAATGCACTTTAACAGGTAAATAAAGAATCGCCTTTTTTTAAGGTAATAAATTCATCTCCTATAAAGAAGTGCTTTAAATGAGTAACACTCAATTTGTTCTATTAGCTATCTGTATATAAACAAGTGTAAGGTTGTAAGGCGATCTATACGGAATCGAATCATTATTTTCTACTTATCCATGAACAATTTAGAATTCTTGGTTTAACGCTTCAATAATATATTTTTGTAGTCATAAGACATTTTTAAAATTATTTTTCTTTTCATCGTAACTTATGTTTTAAAACAAAAACCTACTGAATCCTTAATTTAGAAGAAAACGCAGAAGATATAAATATTTGTGGGTGAATCAAGCAAGATAAAAAAATTTTTAGACATTAAGCACCATTGTCATGTCAGCCATTAGAGTTTTATTGATCTAAACGCACATACCCTCCGTGGGCACCACGAATGAGTGGATGAGAAGTCGCCGGATAAGTAAGCGAGTTCTCGCTTCCCTAGTAGGTATAGTAACGGTGTGAGGTTGAGTAACCTCCTCTCCGATGACGGGACATACCTCCTGCTGAAGGGATTGGACCGAGACCGGTGATGGCCATTCCCGTGTTCCACCCTCTTTTCCCGTGTTTGTTTCTTGATGACTATCATTCAGATGGCACTGGATGCTAAGGCAGGGTGGGGGTAACTCACGTATGATTGTGGTCTAAAGCACAATAGAAAAGTATTTACAAATTACATGTAATGACTTTTTGTTTCCTAGAATAAATATAAAGAAATATGATTTGTAATAAAATGTATCTGAAGGGAAACGTCTACTAAACATGTTAGTTTAGTTTATGTATATTAACCTCCCGTTTTGAAGATGCAGAAGGGCTGTTTTGGGATGAACCTTGTAATTTTCAACCGTGGTTGTTTGACAAGGATCTCAATTGAGCCGGCATGACCCATATTCTCCTAACTTCCACGCCAAGCCAATGGGAAGAGGTCTGACCCTCGAAGGATTTAATAGCATGCACCAGGCCCGTACACACGACGGATCTTCAGTGTGATCGGATCTCGAAACCACAAACCTATGGTCACAAAGCCGAGACAAAACAGTTCACCGAGAACCCACAAACCATGTGCAACTCATAAATAGAGATTTCACTGCCAAACTAGCATAAGCATTTTTTAACATGTGGCTGATATTTATTTTTTAAAACTATTATTTTTGCTTTCGTTATTTTTGGGAGAACTATTTAAAAATAAGCATTAAATGCTTGAAAGATCATTATGTGGAGTTTTCTTAATTATAATTTTTCTCGTGATATCATCATTACAATTAAAATTATTGCTATGGAATATTAAACGGAAGCTATTAAAACAAAATTGTTTTTGCCATATCAAACAGCAACAAATTGGCGTAATATTGTTCCGGATATGTTTCGTTACATACGTTTATTTTCATTAATACCATAATTCTGTAATAAAAGATTATATTTAATATTTTTTATATTAAATATTTATTTTTAAAATTCTGTAATTTATATTTAAGCTCCGGAGGGTGCTCCATTAGACCTCCGAGTCGAACCTGTTAGTTCAAAAGCCATTAGAGTATCATGGAAAGTGAGTATTTTTGCGCACTGTTTATTTCTTTTTATTATTTTTTCCACCTGAAATAACTGATTTTCTAAACTAAGACATTATGAAGCTTGTGGCCATCGTCTCTCCATGGTGTTACATTTTAATATTTACAAGGATGTTTTATTTCAGCAGTGATTTTTAAAACCGATTTTATATAATAATGTAGGAAATACAGCCAAATTTTGGGATAATTTCTAAGATACTAAAATTATCTTTTTATCTTATCTCAGACTGCCTTTTAAAATATTAGAATGCAAGCACTTTTTAGTCAACATTTTTAAACGTTTCCAGGCATTTTTAGCCTGATATGTTGCTACCCTATGACGATATTTACGTCCACTGATTTTGCATGAACTGTTCATATTTCAGCATTAAAACCCTCTCCAAACCTCACTATTTTATGAAGTTACAATTTAATGGTTTATTTCTATAGCCATAAATTCGTACTTAGTTATGCTATCACAAAAAAAACTCAAGTAAAAATGTGCACAAAATGTATCGACTTAAAAATGTTCTTCAAGCTGAGAGCGAATTTTTCAGAAAGGTTGGCACTGCATATTAAATATAACTTTATATATCAGTTTTATTCACGAAAGCAATGCAGACTTCCTACAGATCAAAAGATAAAGAAACTTCCATACTTGAATCTCACTAGCATGTGAAAATAACCAGTGGGAGTTCTCATCCCTCGACTTTCTCATACACTAACACAGTACGGTGAGCTGTGTTGATTTCTTCTGTGCCCCATCATGAATCACAAAGGAGACGCCAAAGCCCACAAGTGTGTCACGTGCCGGGATGACGCAACAGACACTTAGCGCATACTAATACAACATGGAGCGTCTTATGCTTTGTAGTATAATGAAGAAAATCGAATATGCATTTTGGACGCCTTCCTTTCGACCGATAATGTTCAAAATTTGATACATGCTTACACATTTGGTTACAAGACCACTTACTAAATTTCATTCATCTAAGTAATTGCCTTTTGGAGTCATCGTATTCATATGCATGCGAATAGACAGACCGACAGACGATCAGTTCGCGGACGGGTTAGGACCTAAATGTTACACAGATCTACATACTCTAGTTATAAAACTATGTGCCAAGTTTCATCTATCTAGATGGTTGAGGTTTGGAGTTATCGTATTCCCATGTACATGGACGAATAGAGAGACAGACGGACTTCACATAGATGGATTTTCTCCAAAATTTAATATATAACTATACTTTTGGTTTTAAGAGCATATACCCTATTTCATTGAAACTAGATCGTCTCATTTTTAAATTATTGTATTCACATACAGGCAGGTAGATATAATTCCAAGAATGTATTTTCGGACTCAGAGAGGTCTAAGACGTATATATCATAAAAATCTGGAGGTCGAATTTTTGGCAATTACAATTACTTTCTTTTTGTATATTTTGTATAAGTAAAGGTAAAAAGTAATATATCTCGTTTAACAGTAACGGTAATCAAAAACGTTCTAAATGTTATTTTGAAACTAAATTTTCAATTAGGTGCAGAAGCAATGAACGCAGATGTGCTTAGTTCAATCTTAAGATATCTTAGAAATAGGGGAAACACGGGGACATTGATACACTTTGTTTTGGAAAGCTAAAACATGATTTTACCAACGGTAATAATTAGAACTAATACATTATATTTATACATTTGTTAATCTAAAAGAGGATTTCAGTCGAATTTTGGTCATTAATGAGATAATAAAATACTTATTACACTTTTTTCCTAAAAATGGATTTTATCAGTTTGCCCCATACTAGGGGTACATTGATACACTCGGAAAAATTGAAAATAATGATGATTAATAGGTGTGGGATTAAAACAAAATTTGTTTTATCAATAAACTTTGCATTCTAAATCAATGTTTAAAAGTTTAACAAGGTTACAAACTTTTATTTTAATCAAAATTCAATATTTTTAATGAGAATGGAAAAATGAAAAAATAATGCATTAGAAAATAATTTATCTCTACAAATAATAAAGGAGAGTGTGTTGCGTGTGTCTAAAAATACTTTGGAGGGAGGGAATGTGAACCTCGAAGCCGTTTATTGAAATTTTAATTAATTACAAATTAAGGGAAATTTTCGCGCTCTTCCTTGATGACTTACGAAAATAATATAGCACAAAAATAATTTTCAGATCATCTGAAAATACAAAAAATTATCTTTTCGATGATATTAATTAAGTTTCCGTACATTTTTTCTCCAATTTTAATAAATTCATTAAAAATATTTTAAACCTAATTTGCAACTATACTTTTCATTTTTGAAATGAAATTCAAACCGCTTTCATTTTTTAAACAAATACTTAATTGCGTGTTTCTCTTAGATAGTTCATTTTTACGTTTTTTACATTTTTGAAGACGATTTTGCAAAGTAGTTGCTGTTGAGACACATTGATACACACAGAAGACGCGTATCAATGTGCCCCGGAGTCAGTTGTTCTGCCCCAAGAGCCTTTTTTACTTAGAACAAGTGGTTAATCAAAATCAACGCTTAAAAACTTCAAAACTTAATATAGTTCAGAAAAATAAATGTTTATTCCTACTTTTGGAGTAGATTCCCTGGCAGAAAAACGTGACTAGTTAAAGAAATCACACAACACGTACTTAGAGTAAAATTCACTTACACGAGAAGATTAGCGGTTTGATTCATTTGTAAAGTAACTTTCGACTCAAGATGGCCGAAAAATATACCATGTGCAGAGGGTTACAGTGGCATATATATGAGGGGATATGAGCATCTTGAACCATTCCAATCATCAAAATTTAAGAGCTGTATCAATATTCCCACGTATCAATCTACCCCAACTCCCCCGTACCTTAATTTGTGTCTTTTTTATTGGTTTTTAAAAACAACTAAAACAATTGGTATCCTTTAAAACTTCAAATATTTCAACTAATGGGAAACTCATTTGGAAGAAGAGGGGGATTTTTAAGATGAATAAAATCTGAATACTATAATTGTTTCCCTTAAAATCATTAAAAATATGGATGAACAGCATACTACAAAATTGAAAGAAATATCTTTTAAATGATTTTTTTCTATTTCGGATGACGCAAAATTCGTCTCAAACGGCTTTGTCTTTCAGTAGATTGAAAGAATTACATAACTTAGCTTAGACATAAAATAAATTGATGCAATTTAAGGAGCAAATAAAAAGCTCACTCTCTTCTTTTACCTCTTACAGTACATTTTTGTCCTAAATTCAGTAGCTCTAGGTTCAAACATGTTTGCGCTAGCGATTTTCGTATTTGGTGATGATATTACAGACAAATAGATGTGCTTCGTATTTAAAAATATAAATTATGTATATTAAATCAGATGATAACTGCAAAACTAAATGCACATCTTTATCCTAATGTTCTCCAAATATTAATTCTTATTATGAAATTATTGTATTTTACTTGCTTAAATTTTCAGCCACCTCAAAGACATCACTGGAACGGACCCCTTCGTGGCTATTACGTTGGGAACAAAGTGGCCCATTCGAGCCCTCCCTTCACCTACCAGACAGTGGAAACGACCGACCGGCGTGGCGGGTCACTGCTGATACAGGGTCTCCTCAAAGCCACCACCTACACGATCATCGTGAAGGCTTTCAACGCTGCAGGTTCTGGACCACCTACGCATGAGGTCCAGGTCACCACACTGGAAGAAGGTCAGAATTCATTCACCTTACCAATTCTGCAGGATTGTATTCGAATTTTGTTTTCATAAGTCTGCAGAAGTGAGCATTTTCTGTTCCAGTCACCTTTATAAGATTTTAAAAGTACATACGAACTTGAAGGTCCTGGAAAAAAAATTCGATATATATAAATTTCGATATACAAAAGTACATATTGCAAATTCTTTTCATCATTTTCTTACTAAAAACAATTATGCATATTTAATTTTTTAGAGTTCAAGAAGACTTTAAAAATTAAACTATCGACGAAATTTTGTTAAAAAGAATTGCACACACATATAATATATGTCATTTATAAATTTGCTTACAATGAACGAAAAAAAGTATATTTGTATACCAAAAAAATGAAATTAAATATTCATTTTTGGTCAACGTAGTCCCTATTGTCTTTTTGAACATATCCATTTCCGAAGCCGTTCAAAATAATGTTTACTTTTATTCAGAGAGGTAAGAATTTTTTCAAGAACTTTAAGAATGTATCTCAAGCCGTATCGGACAGTTTGGAATGCTTCCTTTATTTATTTTCTAGATGATTAATTCATCTTCATTCCCATCATTATCTTTGGGTTCTTCTTAATTCAAACAGTCGTCCAATATGCTCTGACTGGTAGGATAATCAGCCAAAATTAATCTACAATTAAATTAGAAAAATGTTTCACGTGGTTCTTTTTTATTTAATTTATATTCCTTCTTATGAGCGAAATCCATGAACACCTTTTGAGTACAATAGGTATATTTTTTTCCCAAAATTTTCGTTCGATATATATAAATTTTATTTGATATACAAAAACTGATTTTCTAATGAAAATACAAGGCTTCGGTAAAAAGATCGATATATAAAGATTTTCGACGTTTGGAAGTTCGACATATGGCGGGAGGGGGGGATTGATTGTATTTTGTTTTTACAGAAAATATCTAACACGAATGTAAGAAAAAATCAAACCTTATATAATAACGATATTTTTTCTTCTGAATTTGATATATATGACAACAAGATACTGCAACCCACAATTTAACTAAACTTGATAATTATTTTTACTTTAAAATTAAACTGTTTAAATGTATTTTTAATTTAATCAAATATACCTAACTTGGCATCTTCATAGGAGTTTCGAGCACCGATTTCGTAGCTCGTATTGAACGAATTAGAACAGCAGTGGCTTAGAATAAGTCTCGGTTTCGTAAATGAAGAATCGTGAATTCGAATCTCGATTCCACCGGAGATCAATCATAGATGAGAAACTTATGCACATTCAATTTGATAGAGAGTTAGATCTGTTTATGTTGGTGTGATCTTGAAGCTAGGAAAATGGAGCACTGGCTCGGTGGTTGTGTTTTTCGTAATTCCTAATAAATTAAAATTTAATTCAACGAAATGCTGTACAATATGCCTATTATTGGAATATTGAACTAGAACTTAATTAATTTTTATTTGATTATTTTTTCGAAGAAAGCAAAAAAATGTTGATACTTTAAAAAAATAATGATGGATAATTCTATGTAATCTAATGTGCTGCTACTTAAATTAGGGTAATATACGTACAAAAACTCAAAAATTACATAGAGCCTTCAAAAAGTGACATATTTAAACTTAGCATAGTACTGAGTTCAGATAATTAAAATACTTTCAGTGTGCATTCGTGTAGAGAAGATATAATGTAAGCACTGAATTACAAAAAAACTGTTTCAAATTTTGTTTCTTTTTTTTCTATTTATAAAAGCATCTGTATTCATTTTCATCGAATCTTATTTTTTACATCACACCTTGAATAAAAGTATACTTATATGAATTGTAACTTTTTAATTATTTCGAAAAAGGACATGTTTATTAATCCATTTGTTTACTCCATTAAGGGTATTGCTTAGCTTCTTTGTATGAATTTTAAAAATTTTATTTCTTGTAATAGAAATGCTACATTTATAGATATTCCATGACCATTTTGTTTTCTACGGGTAATTTGAATATAAAATTATTCTTAGAACACGTAATGATGGCAATGCATTTTTCATATTTCTCTCTCTCTTTCTCTCTCTTTTGAATTTTCATCGGCGTCAACATTTCTCATTTACATGAGCCGTTACGATCTCCACTTAGCCTTCCTGCTCTTGATACCGAAAACCAGCTCACGATACTCCTTTTCATGTTCTCTGCACCCCCACGATGTATTGATCGATATTAACGATCGCGAGGCTTCCCAACAAGGTCATTGTTCCTTTAAAGCTAAACTCTCTCAATCAGTTTGCCATTTTTGGTCACAATTTAAATGACATAAAATTTGAGACGATAGCATTTCTTTTATCACTAAAAAAAAATTTCAATTATTTTAGCGTGTAAGCATACATTATAAAATTAATTTCATCTCTATGGGTGGGTTTTTTTGCATTTTTAAGAACTATAAATTCCCTAGAGTAATAAAAAAATGACTAATATTTGTAGCAATTTTTTTCTTTCAAGGGTTTATTTTGAATCTTAAATAGCAGCCATTTTGTTTGAATAATCTTTTTTTCCTTTTGTGTGTCAATTATATTCAGAGGTGAAAAATATATATATATTTGCGGCTAGATGTATTGCCGACAAAATATAAAATATTTTACGTTAAATATGGCGTTAAAAAAGTATAGAATACCTTAAAATATTTTTGCCATTTTAAAAAATTATTTTTTACTTGTCTTCTATTAACGCTTGTTTCGAATTCAAAATTTTTGTTATAATTTTTTTGTGTCCAAACATGAATGAGGAAAGAGATAGTTTGACAGTTTACTAAAGTTTTTCCCCCATCTGGTATGCATGACGTCATGAAACCACACAGCTGCACTTTTTTTTAGCTACTTTTACACGGAAAAGGACCCTTCTTGAGTCTGACGTGGGTTCTAGTATGAGACAGAATCAATAAATAATATTAACTTGCATATACTATTTTATCACTTTTTTATTTGCAATGATTTTATTCAAACGCAATTTAAAATTTTTAAAAATTGCAAAATCTGAATTTAATAGATTATCTATATCTGCTAATAATAATCTGATTATTTAATATCTGCCTAATATAGCACATATAAAGATTGCAAAATGAAACAAATGTGTTTAGCAAACTTTTTTTGGCATGCAAGCGCTACTTCGATCTCAAATATAAGCTAGATTTTGAAAATTATATTTCTTGAAAGCTAGTATTTTATGTAAATTTTATGCGTGAGTTACATAATCATAATTTGTGATTATAAAATAATTTTAATTGAATTATAAATTTGAATTGAAATTCTCATAAATGTGCATATTTATTTACTGAAAGTTTAATATTTTTCCTGGTATACTTCTAAGAAAATTATGCGATACAAAAAACATACCTCCATAGATTCATTTTTTTAATTTTTATATTCTGTTTTTTATATTCATATAATCTTATATGAATTAAAAAACTTATGGACTTATAAGTATGACTACAGTGAAATTATTTAATTAATTTTCACTATTAAACATGTGAAAACATTGCATTGGTAATACATCAGGAATGGAAACAAATATTTAGTATCTAAACCGGAATTACTTTTGATTAATTATGGCATATTTTTGAGTGCGTCTCTCTTGTTATATAAACATTTTATAAAATTCTTGTACAAAAGGAAAGCTGAAAGTCTCAGTTTTTTTCTCCTGTGCTGCTTTTCTTCCGGTTGATCAAGGGAGAAGGAAAATTCTTTATTCCTTTTATTTATATTGAAAATTAGGGATAGCTTAATCCAAAAAAAATGTTTGTAATTGTTTTAGAAGACAACTTTTTTTCCATTTAAAAGGTCTCCTGTTATATGTTACCCTTCAGAATTTGAAAGGTAAACACATACACACACATTTCGCCAATAACAATATTTTAACAAAAACATCCATTTTTCGTTGATGTTGTTGTTGTTAACATCTCCTACATGAATTCAGAGTATCGTGCATTAACCTTGGTGACTCAGATGACCAAATCAGTTTCATTAACCGCATACCTGTTAAAATCACCGATTCGGTTAAAATTCCATTAGCTTTGAAAAAGGGTAAATATTACTTCTGTAAATTACAATAAGATTAATACATTCTCTCTTTCTTCTTAAGACAAATTTTACAATCAAAAAATAATAATTTTATACAATTTTTTGAACTTTTAGCAGTAGATTTCACTGTTACAATATTTAACTCTCAGAGATGAAAAACTATTATTGGTTTGTGTCGCGACGGCACAGAGGACTGAAAATAAAGTAATCATTTATCAAACTACTGTTATAATGTAAAAAATTCCGGCTCAAATGCACAAAATTAGAATATTATTTTCACAATCTAATTATTTTCTGTAAGTTAAAGAATTACTCTCTCTCTTCTTCTTCTTCTTCTTTAATCTAAAAAATACATAAAGTTATTTTTCAATCGAAATTTACTTTTAAATTTACTTTTTTGGAAGTTACACTTTGAAAACTATAGTATCCGTGACACGAGTTTCAGACATGCTGTGAACAATTATAATGTTCTTTAAGAATTATCTCTACTATCTACACTATATACTTTTATGTCCTAAATTCACATTTAAATACCTGATACTATCATTTTATTAAACATTCCAATTATTTTTCTTGGATAAACTACATCTTCATATTCGTATATATGATCAAACTAAAAAGAAATACAGAAAATTTAAAACAAAACGTGGTTATTCTAAAATATAAACTTTTAATCAAAATTACTAACTACATTTTTTCAGCTTTCTGATAAATATTATTGGAAATATGCAGGCTTCTATGTTTTAGAATAATATAATGAATATTGAACTAAATAATGAATATTGAATTAAATAATGAATATTTTAATTAAATTGCTTTATCCTTTGGTCATATTGTTTGAAGATTTAATTTTTATTCATCCTGGTTACTTCACATAACATTTGTTTCAAAAAATACCAAACCTCTTATTTAACAGATCCACCTTCGCCACCAATTGTAGGCGTTGCAGATGTAACTGCATCGAGTGTTGGTATACACTGGAATATAGGAAGCGATAAGCAACCATCTGTAGTTCGTAAGTATAAATAAAATAGATCATGAATAATTTTTATTATTATTTTCAGAATAAGAATTACAGATTAAAGTGCTGAAAACGAATACGTGCTTAATCATTAAAGAAGGAATGTTGTTCAAAGATCTTACAAACTAGCACAATTCGACTGTCCGTAATTTTTTAGAAATAAATTATTTAAGCTTAATTCAGACTGTAATTAATTCAGCTAATTATCTAACTTAAAGATAATATTAAGATATATCTCCAAAGAGAAAAACTTTAAATATATATCTAGAAGTAAAAATAATGTAGGAACTTTTGCGAATTCTTTGATTGATAAAGCCAATTTTCACAATCATTCCTATTTTATTCCCATACTTTCTCATCAGCGCTCCTATGTTATATTATATGTTTCCTAAAATGAGAGAATGTAAAATAATAAAGAAATATTTTTAAATAATTGGAAAAACATGATGTTTGTGAATTTCATTCTATATCGCGACGGCAATGTGAACAAAATCTTGAAAAGTTTGTAATGTTGAAAAAGAAGTAAAGTAAATTTTTTTTTACAATGTAAATTTTTCAGTCCTGTTCATCGAGATGCTGCATTTTTAATAAGTAAATTTTTTATAAAATAATACCAGACCTGAATTATTTGCTATGGAATTAATTTTAAGTGTAATTTTAAATTCTCAATAAAGTTAACCGAAAATTTATAGTAAAAAGTAAATTTCCAAGAAATAAGTTGTTAGAATAAAATATCACTAAACGAGTTACTAGCAGATACATATAACTTTACAATCCATAATATTATCATTTGACAACACCCTTTCATTCCTTTCTATTAGTAATATTCAATTCCAAATTGGATTTGATAACTTGTCTTGTTTGGCATTAATTAAGATTTAGTTTCATAGTATTCACTAGAATCCAATGCTTAAGTGGTTGCTTACATTAGAAAAAAATTAAATTCTGAAATTCCATGAATCACCTTTATATTCCCGTTAACAGAATTAACTGAATAATTTATCTCATTATTATGATTTATTGCCTAAACTGTTTCTATTATTGCCTAACTTATTTATATCATTTTTTTACAGAGTTTCTGTTAGAATTCCGTGAGGAAGGCGAAGAATGGGATCACATCCATTTACCTGGAGAGAGAACCTCTTTCTACTTAACTGGACTCAAAGGATCGACTCGATACGAACTAAGGTTGGCTGCATACAATGTTTTTGGAAGAGGAGAATTTTCTCCGACCATAGATTTTACAACAGGACTCGCTGGTAAGAATTAATTTTATAAGCAAAAGCAATATTTAAGAAGTAATTGAAATGAGAAACCTTTGCGTATGAAATAACAATTAAATTGATTTAACATCTCGACGTACGAATTCATTTAACTTCCTAGTTAGATGGCACGTCTTATTTTAATCCATATAAAAATGTAAGGGCGCCTGAGATACTTAAGGATGTCCAAACGATTTTTGTCTTTTCAATTAGTTTCTAGTTTGACTTAATGACAGATTTAAATATTAGAAATTCTGTAATTTTCAATGGACGAATCATGCACGTCATTGTATACGAAAAGTTTAACTGATCCCCTATTAGATCATTCGACTGTCACTTGAATTGACACTCTACTAAAAGTGCAACGAGTTCACATTGCCACGAAAAATACAAAAGTAGAAGGCCGGCAAATCAGAAAAGTTTAGCAAGAGATTATGACGCAAGAAATATACTACAGTTCTTTTCATCGATCATTTCTTCATTCCAAAGAACTAATTCATTAAAAAGCAGATATATATATTTTTAAATTTCAACGAAAAATGAGTTTTTAAATATTGAAAACTCTGTCCGTAAGATTCAACTGTGATGTTCGAGATAATCTATGATTCAGTCATGCTGTGATTATTAGGACATTGCCCAAAACGCATTCAACTTGACACATTGCATTCCAAAATAGTCCTCGTGTTGCTTCAAAACGGGAAGTTAATGTAACTAAACTAAGCTAAATTAATAGATTGAATAAAATGGCTTTTATTCAGTGTGTGTTAGGCTTCAATTGTCTGTCTTTATATTATTTTTAAAAATTTACTCTTAATTGATGGACGAGAACGATGGCTCACGAATAAAATGTATTTATTATAGTTGCAGCGCTCAACGCTCATATGTTTAAATGTAGTAACTAAACCGATGCAAGGTATTGTTGTAAAATATGCCTAAAAATATAATTAAAATTTATTAAAAGTAAACAAAAAATTATACAGAAATAAAATTTATATCACTGAAACGCTATTTTTTTGCATTTTAAAGTGGTGTAAAAATGGCTTCTGTGCAATAATATGCTCCAAAGTTATTGAGGGAAGACGTTAAAATTTTGATTGATTTTTAATTAAAAATCTGATTAAAATTTTGAAAGCCCTTTCTTAATGAGAACCTACCACGCAGGAAGTAAGCCTGGTGGTTGGACCTAAAGGCCAACCACCCAGGACCGGCCTTTAGGTCCAAGGTAGTCTGCTGTAGAGATTTTGAATGATTTTTGCATAATTTAGGACGGAATTTATAGATAATGCGCCAGCTTCTAAAAATTATCATGTTAATATTACTTCACTCTGCTCTTTTAGTGCATATTTTTAATTTTCAAGAAGTTCAGCTAGTATAACGTTCAAGCTGGAAAAGCTTTCCTAAAAAACGCATTTCTTCAAATTTTTAAAACAACAGTGGCATAAAGTCATGAATCGGCAAATTTATTGATGGGTCTTTCCGTCCGCTACAAAATAAAAAGATGAAATTTTACTTATGGTTTTATCACCGTAGATGTTGATCTATAACAAATTTTGGACTAAAATCCGTCAAAAGGGTCATTGTCTGTCGGTCTGTCTATTCGTGTGTAAGAACATAATAACTCAAAAAATACAATAAGCTAGACTCATAAATTTCAGCACGTGATCAAAATAGTAATGTTTTAAACGGTAGATCTGTTTTAAAATGTAGACCTAGTTTGTGTGTGGAAAGGAAGACTGACTCGAGATGTTAAACACAAAACACGCCGCATTATGTAAGTGTAGTTGGCAGTCGAGAGAACAGCATTCCCACAGATTTTTACTATATAATTCCTACCTTCAAGATGTCATGTACTGATTCATTTTTATCTTTTTTTACAGAAATCTCAGTGCCATTTTCAACTACTCACAGTAATATTCCTTTTTATTTCCGCCCATATTTCGTCATCCCCGTAGCAGCATCTGTGGTAGTGATAGTGACAACTGTGGTGATAGCATGGGTTTGTTATAAGAGAATGACCTTACGACAAGATAGATTGCTAGGTAAGTGTTACATAACATGAATTCAAACTTATCAAGCTATTTATTTAATTTGGCATATGGTGATACGCCTGATGATTCTAAAAGCTTTCATTAGTTTCCGACAAAAATGTGAGTGATTTACTGCATTGTAAAATTGTTGTAAATGTCAATGTACCGAAAGATGCATTTTTACCAAAAGATAGATAATTATTTTCATTTGCAACGAATAGTTTGTTCTGTGAACAATCTAGGGGTCTCACCTTTGAATTCTTATATTGTCAATATCATGCTACATTTCAAAATTTGCTCATAAAAATTCGCCATTCTCTAAATGGGAAGAGATAGCAATATGAATCAAGATAATTAACTATTTTTCATACATTATACACTTAGGTTAAACTTTCCTTCCATTGAAAAGCAAAGGATTTCTGAAAAAATTATCACATATTTTTAAGCTTTATTTTTCATTACACATCATTTCAAAGAGATATAAGTTTCAGAAATATCACATGACTTATACATCAAATTTAATAGTAAAATAAAATACCTCTGAATTGCCGAAAAAATACTTATTATTGTTTAATTTTGCATAAATTTGAATTTTAAAAAAATCAAGGAAGTGGTTTGTTTCATTCATCTAAGAACACATCAAACTTATTAAATTAAAGATGAAATCAGGTTTCTTGCATATGAAAAAACGATGTACCATTTATCTTTCTCATACATGTCAAACACACAGAGATATATTTCTATATATATATTACTAATATATGGAAATAAATATACATAATTTTTCCGTACGTTATAAGTTACTGCTATTAGATACTTTAATAACATTTCAACGTTAATTAGAGATCATTACTGGTAAATATTATAAATTGTGTTTAAAAATGGATTTAAACGGAAAAGATAATTGAAATTATATTATTATCTGTTATATTAGTACTAGAAAATCACCCGTCATGGTATGACGGGTGCAAATTGCCTCTTCATTCGAGAGATTTCCCTTCAAATTTGACGTGTTTAAATAGATATATATGCGAGAGAAATGTTTAACATTGATTGAAAACAAATAAAATAAACATATGTATTATGACAGGAAATATTTTTTTTCTTTACATATTTATTTATTCAAAAAACCTCTTGGTAAGCAACATTCAGTGTGAAGTATTTTTCGTTGTTTAACAATTTTCCTTGTACTTCAGATGTCTTTGTAAATTTTAACGTTGCCAAAAATATTGTAAAATTATATCATCACGATTGCACTAAATAATTAGATGCGTCATGGCATCCAAACTATATCACGCGCATGTTATACCACTGACGTAATTTACTACTTTCTGTTAAAAAAACGGAAATTAATTTGAAATATATGATTAATATAATTTAAAATTTCTCGGGAACTATTGATCATAGCGAGAATAAATTTTATATGAATCGATAGAAAATTTTATTTCACTATTTTAGAGCTATTAAATTTGAAATTAGAACAACAATTACTCTTTTAAATTTAAAATTACTGAAATTTAAGTTCTCTAACAATGAAATAATGCTGTTAACGTCAAGCAGTGCTATGGCGCGAGTTTCTTTGTTGGTGACATCAGAGCGTTACCGACAGACAGATCTGGGCAGATTAGTAATTACATAAAATGAAATACAGTAATCACCGGTGCAATTTAACCATTTGAGTGCCACAGATTTAAGAAAAATCCGGTTTATAAGAGCCAAGAGGGCTATTCACCTTACCTCAATTTCCAAGTATAATGAGTTTCTAGCCCTCCTCATCCATATCTAAAAGTGCCGAGCAGTGTTATAACTCCCTTGAATTCCCTCGTCTTGAAATGCCAGGCAATGCCATGACATTATTGTTCTGTTACATTAGGTAGAAATAATGGAGACGATTCGCGTGCCTACTAACACCTAACTGTACGTTGTCGTACCCTTGCTATTATATCCTTTTTCCTCGTGCAAGATGTGTGTGCAATATATTCCGAAACTAAATTGGCCCGGCATTTTTGACTTGATTCATGGGAACATGAGAACCGCCGTAGCCTGGTGGTAAGGACTCGGCTTTAGGACCAACGTCTCCAAATTTGAAACCTGGTTCCACCAAAGAACCGACATGTATGTGGACCTGTTGCACGTTAAATCATATGTAGAGGGTCAAACGTTCTCCCGCTGGTGTGGTGTGGAAGTATGGAGAGGCGTTGCTGGCTCAGGTGTCGATCTCGTCATCTGACCACAGTTCAAAATTACTAGGTCCATCCCAAAATATCCCTCGTGTCGCTTCAGAACAAGACTTTAACATAACGAAACTAAACACTTGAACATGAACTGACTCAATTGCTATTCCTCAGCAGAAACTAGGACGGCTATGGTAGTAAAAGCTTCGACTCCTTGCAGTCTCAACGAACATTATCATAAAGGAACATTAAAGAAAACTGACCCAGTGCACCGTCAGTTTGACTCTCTTAATCAAGTGGCTGGTTGTAATAATCACTATAAAAATTTTGATTCGGCAACTATAGTTTGATTTTTTTTTTCTATTCATTTAACAGCTGCTTGTCAACCTTTGGACTGTCGCTTGATGCAGGCCAGAGTTCCACTGCAAAGAGGAGACACAGGGTTTTGCGATTCAGTGGCCAGGCCGCCATCGTATACTCCGCCGATGGGCGCAAGGCACCCGGTAGGAGTCCCAGACGATGACGATGCATATGATGCGCCTTGGGATATGGCAAACCCTGGTGGACAACCTGGCAACGTAAGAATATGATTTTTTATGTGTGGGGGAGAATAACCTATTCAATAAGAAAAAATATGATTTTCATTTGATTTGAAATTATGTGATCTAAAGTTAGTCCTTGACAAGTGACTTATGGTAATATAATAAATGCTTTTAGTGCATTTAAAATGCAGGTGCGTACTGATATAAGTGTAGTGTTCAATAGCAAATTAGTAATGAGAAGGACATTTTCGGGGCAAAAGTTACTCCTCATTGGAAAAAAGGGGGGAAAAACACTCACATGAATGAATTGCGAATCTCAATTCATTCAATTGCAGTTAAATTTTAAAGTTACTTCATTAAGTTATTTCGGCTTTCAGATGGAAAAAAATTATAGATTCATATTGTACGAAAACTGTACATTAGAGCTCAGTTCTTATTTAGTTTCGTTTTTTTTAGGCCCAAGCAGGAAGTTATACTCGCTTAAAAAGTCAAATGCCAAATCCAGGAGGTGCCATAGTCATAGGTCATCAAAGTGGTTCGAGTCGTTAGAAGCCATACTTAACCTTGTGTACTTCTTTGTATTGATAGTTTCCTGCATTAAAATGTTGAATACTTTACCCTGGACAATGCAGAGCGCGAATGAAATTTTATAATTTCCAAAGAACCACGCCGCTCCTTCAGCATTTTACTTTGTAAGTTTTATGAAATGTGGATTAAGCAGAATAACAAACGGATGGGATATACCTGAGAGATTTAAAGTATTATTCATTAATGCAAGATTTCGCAAGAAATAGTGCAATTTAAAGCATAAACAAAGTAAAGTTGGTGTCTCTTTTATATTGTTGTGCGTGAATGTCTTCGGTGTCAACATACTTTAAAGCAAACATGATGTTATAAATTACCTTTTATTTATTTTTTTCAAGCACGTGAACTTCCAACATCTCATACATTTCGAATTTACATTGCTCAAATCGTTGTATATAAGACGTGATAAGTGTTAGTAAGCTCGGAATTTAAATATTAAATTGAATTTCCTGCCGAAACTATGTTCAAGAGTCAGTAGCTGGCTTTACCGATGTACTATGCAAACGTTTGTACACTTTATTGAATAAGTTAACTTTTTCCAGTGCGCATAATTTATAGCTTTCTTCAGTTTTATCAGAAAATGTCAGTACACAACAATTTCACATCTCAAAAATGGTTATAAATAAGTATGGAGTTTGTAGGCTCTTTCATAGAATTAAATTATTATGGTTTTTATATCATCTCTTTGCATCAGATGTTATAAATTTGTTTGATAATATTCTCTAAAATGAAAAGTCATCATCTACTTATATAAGAGAACGTTGAAATCTACTAAAAAAATTGCTACTGTTTGCATATAAAACCGAAAAGTAATCTTTCACAACTTGGAATCAATGTTATTCCGCTAACAAATAATTGCAATCCTTCGATTGACAATAAATGGACAATTTTGTAAAAGTACGATGGAAGAATTTGTTCGATTGAAATGAAAGCGAGTTTTAAAATATATCTTTCTATTACCAATTAAGATATTTTTTCAGTAATTAGGTAATTGTGATCATAGAACGATGGTTTTTATGTATGAAAGAGACGTGAGAAGGCAGAATAGCAAATTAATAATAATGCCCATTATTTATATCATAATTAAATGTTGAGATAAATAATTGTGTAATAAGCGAGGCATTCTCTATAAAACATCAGGTCTATATTTCTTATAAAATTTAATAGTTTGCGATGATGCAGTGTATTTCCAAAATTTATATACTACATATAAAAGTATTCAGGAATGATTTCATTTCAATTGTTTTTAATTCCACATTGTTACAGTTAAGAAATTAAATTCCTTGTTAATTGTAATTTTATTACTGTAGATAGAGAATGTTATACACTCTGTTTTTAATAAAAATTTTGCCACTGCCACTGTGTATCTTGATTACCCTGGATGATGTCACTAACATTCAAAAAGTTAAAATTTTAATCTGAAAGACCATCTATAACCAACATTACCTACCTATTAGGTACAGAAAAAGTATTCAGAAGGAAAAGAGATGAAAGAATAACGTTTTTTCATAACACATTAGGAATTTATTCTAGAGAAAATGCTATAATAGCAGATATGGAACGGAAATGGGCAAGCATTCGACTGTTAGAACAGATCCGACTTTCGTCTATTGCTTACAAAAATAAGCTCAAAAGTCAGAGAAGATTACCTTAAAAGTGATATCAACATTCAATTGTTAAGATTTGTTTGGTACATTTGAACAACTCAATCAGAGAAGTTTGTAGATGTGTTTGTTATACAGAAAAGTAAACAAAGATTCAAAATATCAAGTTTAATTTATAGTTAATAAAATAACACGATTTTGCCGTCCAAGAGAAATTCAGAAACATTTAAACAGTACTATGAAATTTATAGAAAAATATCTTCAAAAACATCCACTTATACACATTAATGATTGAAAAATATTTTCAGACATTTTTCTCTCAAGTATTATCTTGCATTTTAGTATTATCTGTATAATTTCTTCCAATTTTTTTCACACTAATCTTTACCATTCTATTGAGTTGTGTTAAAAACTCAATGTTTCAAATCTCATTGTTCTTATGATGTCAATAAAACTCAATCTCTAAGCAAGAATAACAATAGTGATCATATTTCACAATCATTGGTTTCATCAACAAACCTGCAGTCAGAAAAATATTAAAAGTAGGCGTATTTTATTTACAAGAAACTGGAAACATATTTGGAAGGAATCATTAGAAAAGTATTTTACATTGACGACCATACCAATAACATAAGAAAATTTGAAAGTTTAATGCAGACGTCCTTACTGAAGAGCATAATAATTAGAATTTCTGCATCGCCATCAAACTTAAACATTTATCAGAACTGCAATTCTAATATTTCTAGAAATGAATGAGAGTGTAAAATTATATTTCTATATATGCTACATGATTGTGCAAATGTATAGGTACATATTTAGGTCTAAATAAAAATTTCAACTTCCATGATTTTTTTAGTTTTTAGGTAACACATATCAAAAGCAAGTTTGAAAATTTAGTACAGTAGAATTTCGGGAATCCGAACTAATTGGGGCTGACCCCTGTTCGGATTCGGTAAAATACTCGATATACCAAATGCAGTAAGAGTATTGACTTTGGGTACTCTGTGAAAGAGTACGGAAAGAGTTAGCTGCGATTCGCATCGTCGAGCAGGTTTAGTTCCTTACGTCAAAAGAAGATGCACAATTTTTGTTTCAACTAATTAAGGTGCTGTATTCATTCTTAAATACCAATTCAAATGGTATTTTTTAGTAAAAATTTTTCAGAAAATTTTTAAAAGATGTTCGGTTTATCCGAAATTTCGGATTCCCGAGGTTCCACAGTATTAATATAATAGTATTTGTTGTTAGATTAATTTATTACAACCATCCTCATACTCTGTTCTGTAAACTTTTTCATAATTCCTCTATTTCAAATTTGACAATCGCTCAACTGCCTGTGTTTCATATAGTAATCTTTTCATGCCCCAATTAGGTAGTTATATATAGTTAAAACAGGTACTGTTATATACTAAATAAGTGATTGGAATTCATCATCACTAATGCCTTGAAACATCAGGAGGGTTGAGACAAACGTCAAGAGTGCCACTGAATGAGTTCTGTGCACTCAGTAACTTTAAAATTGAGTTTTGGTAGCATGGTCCGATTGTTTTTTCCTCCGCAATCGACTGTGTCACCTAAGGCTGAGCTTTCTCCTTTTTCTCTACTTCAGTGTCACAGCCAGTATCAAATTTTCAGCAATAGACCAAATATTCATTGCCTATGATCATAGGATCAATAATCTTGCAAAAGTTTTCAAGTAGAGAGTTGCACATATTTTAATTGCTTGCTTTAAACAAATGCTTTGGATTCGTCTGTGAAAAATATATACAGAACTATTTCGGTAGGTATGACTTCAAAATAAATGAAACCATTGATCCCAGGATTTTCTTCGATGACACAGAATCTGAATGTTCTGTTTGCTGTTAATAATTATATGGATTGTGAAACGGGCCATGATCTCAACTGAAATATCTAGTAAATACTTTTGATCTTCACTGAACATTTTTTGGTCAACGTCAAGGATCTCCTAATCAATAATCTTGGCCAACCAGTATGCGTTTTGGGCAGCAACTAAGATTTTACCAATTCAGTTATTTAAAGATTTAGGACTATTACAAGTAATTTTCAAGGAGAGGGAAACAGTGAGCTTTCAAATACAAAGCCATTCACTTAATGTGGCATTATGATGGGGAGGGAAATTAATAAGGACATCCACAAACACCCTCAAGAACTCATTTTTATTATATTTATTATTGCATAACTTTGCTTTGCACAACAGGTAGGTGATCCCATATTTTGAGAATGTATTATTATTAGGAAGCACTTAACAACTAGAGGTAAAGTGATAATTCCAAAAATTGATGAAAAGCAATCAACTTTTACCTATTTAAGACTTTTCTGGCATATGCAGGACTGGAATACATCAATCATTTGTATAGATTTTTTTTTCCCATCTTTTTATTTTTCATCAATTAACAACTTTTCCAAGGTATAGCAACTTGAGAAAAATTCACTTTTTTCGACCCACCTTATTATATATTAATAAGTCATTTCTACAATAAAAATTGTTACCAAAATTTCTCTCACAGAGAAAATACAAACTGTTTCCAAATTTTCATAGTTTGTCATCATTCAATGTACAATCTATACATATAAAAAGCAAATACCATGACTCACTCACTCATCACGAAATCTCCCAAACCACTGGGCTAGAAACTTGAAAATTGGTAGGTGGTTGCTTTTTGAGTAGTAGGTGCTCACCAAGAAATGATTTTTCGAAATTTTAATAAATTAAAAATTACCTTAAATTTTAAGGTTTTTCCGCAATAACTTCAGAGCGTATTGGTGCACAAAAATCATTTTAACATCATTTTAAAGTTTAAAAAATTAGCTTTTCAATTACACCAATTTTATTTCCATGCGATGTTCTATTAATTTCAATTAATTTTTAAAAACGTTTCCAAACACAATTTCAATCACAGCTGGGCGGAGCAACGTTGTTGCTCATGGTTCCTCAAGGTCCTAGTTCTATTTATAGAACTAGAAAGAGAGGGAGACTTTGTGACAGGTTGCGATCTAGGGGGAAATGTTGCCCATTCCAAGTTCACAACAGTGGTGGAGAGTCTGAGGGGGGGAGGAGGGTCAGTCGTCCCCTACTTTTTTAGGGAAAGATTAAATTTTTATTTCATTTTAGCAGCCTGAAACTAGAAATTACAAAAAAGCAATAGTGTTCGGGAAAACTCACTAATTATTTAATTAAATTTTATTCTCTACCTCCTATACTCCCGGGTCTTCTAAATGTCAATAAATTTTTTGCTCCATCACTTTTTCCACCCAATCTGGCACTCACTGGTTAACACGGGCCTCCAGTATGTTCGGCTTTTGCGACCATATTCAGCGTTAATCATTCTACCGATGAGTGATAGATGAATTGAGTGAGAGTTATCTGAAACGCAATTTTTAAATTACTCCTTTATATATTTTACTATCTGCAAAATTCAATAAAATATTCACTTTTTTTAACCCAACTTTCCCGAGTTGTTGCGGGTGAACCTGAGACGGGGAATGCTATAATTAATATATAATACAAAAATAAAAATTAATTTAAACGGCCAAACCAGCTGGTCGCCGAAGGTGGCTAGCATGATGTATAATTATAACTTAACCCATTGTTTCTAAACATTTAAAATTTTGTGAACCACTTCAAATCTCAAATGCAAGAAACATATGACTCATACAGATAAAATTTCTATGACTGCAATAAAGGATAAGAATGGATGAAAAACCTTATCAGATATATTTCTTTTAACTTCAACGTCATATGTCACTTATACTAATATAAGTGACCTATGACAAGGGATATAAAAATTAAAGCATTAAAAAAATTGAATAATAAAGATTTAATGCTTTTTGAGTTCTTAAAATTTATCCTCACGGATTAAATATTATGGCATAATCAGCCTAAAAAATAATGTTTTTAATAAACCTAAATAACTTTTCAAAAGGAGAATGAAATAGAAACAAATAAATTATAACAAATTTATTAAGAGAAAACACAACATAACAAGCTATAGCGTTAATGTATTGCCAATCAACAATGACATTAGAACCTCATTAAATCACGACAATTCCTTTCTTGTTAAATATAAAAGTATCACTATATTCATAAGAAATCTAAACTTAGACATATATATATTTACAAAATAACTATTACACTTGATACTACTTTTGTTTAAATTTAAAATAAAAATTAAATCCCATATCAAACATGTAAAACAATGGATGTCAAAGAGAGAAAACGTAATATAATATCCAATTTCTTCAAAAAGTAAAATGCAATAATTAAAAAAAAGTATATACTTCGACTAGACATATTTAAGAATTTATACACAGAATTCACACTGAAATTGGACCAAAATAATCAACTAAATCTAACTAATTTTGTCATCAAATTCAGAGCTCCCAATATATAAAATATATATATTATTTTAAATATACTTCAAGTTATTTTAAGATTGGGTTCTTTAACTCCATCTAATCAGGAGCAAAGAGTCTTATAATCATTTTTGCTTTTCTTAATCACATTCTCATATCAAGTATAAAGAAGGCTTTTGAGAAAAGCAAAACAGAAAAAAAATTCTCAATATCTTTACAAGATAAAAAAATAATTTTATATTAATAAAGAATCATCAAATAAAAAAACAAGTACAAGTTCAAAAATAGTAGTAAATTTTACCCATTATTGTGGCCATATTTCATATGGTTCTCAGAAAATAATAGTATGTAACATAATAACTGTCAAAATTTAACTTTGTGGTTAATTTTTACATTATCAAATAGTGAGATTATTACACATTATGCATTATATATTACACATTCTTGTGCATTAAAATTTAAGAACAATGAAATTTTTTTAATAACTATTATTAATTCTAGGTAGTAAGGAAATTTCTGTTCAGCAATAAATGTACTTTCAAAAAATTAATTTTCAATGGGTGTTAATTTTTTTTTCCCTTCTAAACTGTCAATTTCAGAAATTAACACATTAAAATATTGCAAATATATTTTTTTTTACATTTCAGCACATATATTTAAAAATTAATTTTTACATTAAAAATTATATAATAAAACTTTAGTACTTTATTTATTGGCATTTATTTCTTTGTACTGTCGTCATCTGATTTCTAACAATATCTCAACCTTAAAATCTTCAAAAATTAAACTAAGGTCAGACAAAATACATTAACTAAAATAACATTTTAAGAAGTAAAAAAATATTTTTTTTTAGCATTTACAACCAAATTCCGAAACTTAGAATAAGAAGATGAAGCATAATTTTTAACTTCAATGAAAGACTTGTGCGACTAAAAAAACTTACAGATGTATAACAAATTTTTTAAGTTTTAAAATGCAAAATATAATTCTATACAGTACTCTTAAGATTCCCAAATCTGTGTCTAGCAAATGGCACAGTTAAAATAAAAGGACAGAAACTAAGACTTTTATATGCATTTGCTAACACAGTACAAAAGGTTTTGACAACATAAAATAAAACATATAATAATAAGTCATCACAACTGTATAAAGCAATAATTTATAATGAAAAATACTACATAATGAAAAAAACTAGAAAGCCCAAATCTTCCAAAGGTATGTCATTTCTGGAAATGTACAATGAATGCTGTACATAAAAATTACAAAAAGAAGCTGCAACAATCATAAAACCCATTACTTTGAAATGACAGTGGTTATTTTATATTAAAGAAAACATTTTCTTACAAAAAAATAACTTCAAAAATGGGGGAATAATATGAAGTTCTAATAAAAATGCTACTTAAAATTCCAAAATTTGATATGAATTATCAGCACCAATTTCTTTTTGTACCTTATGTAACTAATTTTTAATGTGATTTTAAAACTACTAAATATACTTTTAAAAGTAAATATTCATTACAGAATAATATTTTTTTATTTATAAAACACAATTTTTAATTATGTATCACTTAACAGTTGACATATTAAGCATACAGATCATACTTAACATGTTTTCCCCCATAACAAAAGTAAGTTCTCAAAAACAAATAACTGAAACAAAAAAAAACATTCTGTTCTAAATATAATCTAAACTTAACATTTTAATGCAACCAAGTAGCAAAACATAACACCGGAAGTGAGTTTAATAAACACAAAAGCATAGCAACATTATTAAGTAGTTGAACTCATTTGGAATCAACTAAAAATTCATCTCCATCTCTGATTTGATAGCTATACAATTTTCTGTTGTTGTATCTCAGTTCATCAGGACCACACACATCTTTCATGTCTTGATCTATATAAAAAAGTCTCATCTTAGCAGGTCTCAGTCCAAATTTGTCACTAAGAGTAGCTTTAAGCTCTTGGACAGATTGTTGAAGATTCACAGTTAAAGTTGATTGTTCTTCACAAAAATGAACAAACACTTGTGCAGTTTTTTTGGGCGATAGATCAACATCGACTAAAGGGTCCAATTTCCCATGAATTTCTTCGAGTTCGTAGAATCTGAAATTAAGTAACAAAGACAATTTTTAATTACTTTATAATCTATTTTGAATTTTTAATAGAATGGTACATCTCCATAAAAATCTCTATACTATACTATCTGCTTCAAGTTTTCAATTTATTTGTAGTATTTATTCATATATTAATACAATTCTGAAGATGTGTGAAAAAATTTAGATGAAAAGGTAAATTTAAAATACATCCACCATTGTTAAAAGAAAATCAATTAGTAATTTTCTTTACAAAACCAGCAAGATAGTCAACTATAAGAGAAGTCTTGAATAATAATAATTATTATGCACTAAAAGATACATCACACAGTTTTAGATAACGGTATTTTAAAAAATGCCTTTATTTCATTAATGTTCATAAAAAAAATATTTATAAAACAATCTCCATCTTAATTCTATTTTTATAACTCTTAATAAAGAGTATTGATTATATATATATATATTAATGAAAATGATTTAAAATTTATAAACTAGATCATCAATAAAGTGGAGGAAAAGACAACTTCACACACATACTAGTACAACAAGGTGATACAGTTTTTTTTTTGTTTTAAAAAAAAAAAACCTTGATAATTTCTAAAAATATACTTTTAAATCACAGACTAACAAATTTATATAAAAGAGTGTGGTTTCACTAAAAACAGATTCAAATATTAAATAATGATTAACAATCAACACAAGCAAGCTTGACTGTTTGTGTGTAACCATGTAATTTTAACCATGTCAAAACTCTATTTTTATTTTCAATCAAAAGTTCTTCTTCATCTACATTTAATGCTACTGAAAATAATTAAAGAAAAATTTATTTAAAAAATACAATATCACCTTTTAGGTCGCTCCTGTTCTGACAAAAAGTAACGAATAAAAGCTCTTTCTGCATCTTCCCTTTCTTTTTGTAGTATGGCACTACCATTTAATCTAATCACTGATGGAAGATAAGCAATAAGATGCTGACGCCTCTCTAGTTCACTCAGGGACTAAAAAGATAGAAATATGAATTAAAATTAGGGAATTCTTGAAATAAAATATATAATAAACACAGCTTTACAACAAATATTTACAATTAAAAAAGTTTTTTAATTCAAGATAATTAAATGAATCGCAACTTTTATCAAATTTAAAAGCCATAAGCCAATTTTGAACTGAAAGTTTTGTTTGAACGATTATTTTCTTAAAATTGAAAAGAATAACATATCTTTATATTTTGATCAAAAATTTGGAGAATATTTCTATATGTTGAAATTTTTTTTAAACAAGGTACTATATGCAACTTTTCTAAAGAAGGTGAAGTTTTGTTGGAAAAGTAAAAATCTAAAATGAAACCTCAATAAACTGCATCAAACATATACAGAATCATGATTTGCTTTAGCATCTGAAGTAGAGTACAGCATTATCTGTAATCTTAGCCAGATTAAAATACATAAAATTTTTAACAATTTTTGTTATAGGCTAGAACATAAATGCTAGCTCTGAATATAAAGTATCATTGTTTGTCTGCTCCTTTGAGAATGAATTATATGAAAATTTTGAAAAAATTATACTCTGACTGAGGCAATACAAAACTTTGAATTCAAAATTGCTCACATTACAGTGCAACAGTGATGTAGTTACAAAATAAGCAATGCCGGAACAATCTAACCTGGGTTACAAAAATCCTACTGTTACAATGAGGTTTTTACATTTTTTTCTTGTTTATTTATCGTAAAAAAAAAGCAGGGCCAGAACCAAACAAATTCATCTATTTATCATTTTTAGTAAATAAAAGCTTTCTATTTCTGAAATTAAAATAGGGACATGGAATCTCATACTTCCAATGAGGGTCATATGTGGAAAATGTTTAAGCTCTTATCTAGATTACCAAAATATATATCAGCGATATTAACAAATCCTGAAGCCATTTCTTAAAATTTAACAATGAATTAAGAGAACATTTTTGATATCTTAAATTTAAGTGCTTAATCAATATTGTTCATTTTGGAATGAACTAGAATTACTTACATCTAATATAGGAATGCCTTGTAATCGGATGTCTTCCAGTTTTTTAAAATGATTTAGGCGGTCAATATCTTTCCAATCACTCAAGAGCATGTAGTTGAAATTAATTGTTTGAAGACGTTGAAACAGGTTTTCCCAAGTAGATGGTTCAGGAATTGATGGTATCTGAGTGTTGGCCATAATTAGTGACTCCAAATTCGGAAAAGTCTTTCCAATTAAGATAACATCATTCCATGATGACAAAGAATTCCCACATATATACAGCTGTTTTAAGTTTTTATATTGTTTATTTGATGGAAGATCCACATAAGAGTAGTCATTGAGGCTTAAATGCAACTCTTGAAGACTAGAAAAAATGAATAGTATTAAAAATCAATTATCTGAAATACATCAGTATTACCACATAAGATTTGCCTTGTAAATATCCAATCTATGCTTTAAAAAGCATAATATATTCCAGAAATGGCACTATTGAAACTCTTTTATGCCTTACTTCAGGGACTAACCATGGCAAAATAAATTGCTTTGACATCACTAATCAGTCATTACCTCATCTGATTTTGCATTGATGAAAATTACCTTATCATTATAAAAACCAAAGATATAAATTACGTAAAAATTAACAAATTAGGTAACATTTTATTTCAGAATCAAACATTCTTGATGATAAATTCTTTAATATTTTAAAAGATCTTTTGTGAAAATTATATTTACAAAATGCAAATCAAAATTAAGTTTTACAGGTTCAAGCAATCATAATTCAACAAAAAAATTAATAATTCTTATATGGATACTTGCTTGTTAAAATGGCCACCAAGATCGAATCACCAAGCAACCAAGATATATCACCAATATGGTGGTAAAATCTTGACATAAATGTTTGTAGCCCCATAAAAAAGTGCATATTTACGTGTTGCTTTTGTTTTTAAATTCGAATTGTTTTTGAAAAATATTACTTGCTTTTATGTGAATAAAGCTAAGTGGAAACTGGCCAGATATTTTTAACTTTAAAAAACATCCTACGGCTTCCTTAGCCATGAGAGCCAGAACATAGTAACTTCACTAGAACACTGAACTTAAGAGCTGGGCGAAATCTGAAGGTCGCAAAGCTCAGTTGCCGATTTTAACAAGCAAGTACCCTTATAATATATCCCCACTTAATCCAAATGCTTAATAAAGTGCTCAATTTGCTCATCATACTAATGAAGGTAATTGTCATTATTCAATAGTTCGAAGGAAAACTTATTCCAAAAGACATGATTTCTAAAACAGATAAAAGATACTGACAAGATTCAAACAATAATACAATTTATAATATTGTTCTTCATATAGAGGAACATCTTTCAGGTGGAAACAGATTAAACAGCCTAGAAAAACAAGCAAGAATATTGATTTCTACAAATAAATTTATTTTAACCATTAGTCAAGTGCATTCAATTTATCACATACACTATATGCCCAAAAGTATCCGGACACTTGCAGATTTTCACATTTTTTAGAATTTCTGCGGAATGATTTAACTGATTGCCTTTAAACTTTGGACATATAAAGAATAGACAATAACTCACATTTTACATGGAAGATTCCGTCCTGAGGGGAATTAGGGGACCATCTACAAACTGATGAAAACAAAAACGTTTTTTGCCCACCCCGTTCCATAGAATACTGATAACAAGATGAAACTTTCAGACCTGGAAATGTTTAATGTGCATAATATTTGCAGGAATTTTCGTAAACTCAGCACAAATATTTGGGAAGATATAAAGGTTTTCTTAAAAAATCTCAAATTTTCCCACCTGTTTTTTGCTTATAACATGCAGAGTTTTCTGTTATATTATACGAAACTTACAGAAAAGGTGATAATTTGTTAGAGAAGCATTTTGTAAAAATTTTGGAAAAGAACTTTTGAATATTACAAGAATTATGAGCATTTTAGTAAATAATGTTTTACTGCACATGCGCGAAACATAGTGTAATTTTTCTTTCACAACTTTAAAGCCAGATATATAGAGCAACTTATACAAAAAAATTCAGTTCAATATCATTAGTATTCAGAAAGATATCGGCATTACAATGAACAGAATTTTAGCTCCTGTCGAAGAGAAGCTAAAAGATGAGGGGTTGTACACAAATTGATATTTTTTAAACTTATATCTTTAAATAGTTATATTGAATTGTATGGTGGTTAGAATTTGCTGAATACCCATGAACACATCTAATATTCGTAATGAATAAAACAATATATATGTAGAATTATTAAAATATTTTAAGAAAAGAAATTAATTAGATAAAAAATCGTTTCGCCATAAAAGAAATATATTTAAAAATATCGTTTGGCCGTAAAATTGTAATATGCAACTTGTTAATAATCATGTAAATAATAAAATTAAAGTAATAAAATTTTTGTTATTTATAGTGCCTAATTAGCTGGAACTTAATTTATGCACGCAATTGATAAGTCTTTATGGGTATTCAGCAAATTCTAACCACTATACAATTCAATATAACTATTTAAAGATATAAGTTTAAAAAATATCAATTTGTGTACAACCCCTCATCTTTTAGCTTCTCTTCGACAGGAGCTAAAATTCTGCTCGTTGTAATGCCGATATCTTTCTGAATACTAATGATATTGAACTGAATTTTTTGTATAAGTTGCCTTATATATCTGGCTTTAAAGTTGTGAAAGAAAAATCACACTATATTTCGCGCATGTGCAGTAAAACATTATTTACTAAAAATGCTCATAATTCCTGTAATATTCAAAAGTTCTTTTCCAAATTTTTACAACATGCTTCTCTAACAAATTGTCACCTTTTCTGTAAGTTTCATATAATATAACAGAAAACTCTGCATGTTATAAGCAACAAACAGGTGGGAAAATTTGAGAGTTTTTAAGAAAACCTTTATATCTTCCCAAATATTTGTGCTGAGTTTACGAAAATTTCTGTAAATATTACGCACATTAAACATCACCAGTTCTGAAAGTTTCATCTCGTTATCAGTATTCTATGGAACGGGGTGGGCAAAAAACGTTTTTGTTTTCATCAGGTTGTAGATGGTCCCCTAAATCCCCTCAGGACCGAATCTTCCATGTAAAATGTGAGTTATTGTCTATTCTTTATATACCCGAAGTTTAAAGACAGTCAGTTAAATCATTCCGCAGAAATTCTAAAAAATGTGAAAATCTGCAAGTGTCCGGATACTTTTGGGCATATAGTGTACCATTATAAAAGCAAATCTAACATACATGAAATAGGCTTTCTTTTAAAAAGTTTACAAATGTTGAAGAAAATTTTATCAATGTTAACAATTACTTTTTACACCAGGATTTTACTCATTCACATCAAAGTAAATATATTCAATAAACTTAGATAGTCGATCAGAAGTATTACCTTAAAATTTCCAACAAAGTTACAAAATGTATTAAAAAGAAACCATCATGTGTGTCTATGTAAAAATTAAGTACTAAAAATTCATCAGTTTTAATACACTTCAGCAATTTTTACTCAAAGACAAGGTTACCCATCTTCCTCAAACCTACCAAGATTTTGAAATTTCATATTCCCCTCCCACCCAAGATTCTTATCAAAGGAGATATTCTGGAAATGAAGAAAAAAAATTTAGAGAATTTGTCTAATGCTTGGGATTTAAGTTTTAAAAAATGAACAAAAAGAAATATAAGCTTTAGAGAAAATCATTACCTTCCAAAGACAAACAATAAAGGGCATTTGTACAAGATTTAAATATTCACTTTTATAACAAGACTGGATATTTACTATACAAACCTCATATATATTTTTACTACAACTATATCATTAATTACACAAAAATTTGTTTATAAAATTACAATTAACACTTTACTTGAGGTAATCTACTTGTTTGTATCAAGACGATTGTTCTACATGGTTTAAAAATTTTATAAGAATTTTAATTAATTTGAAAATACCGATTATCATTTACTGAAATTTTATATCTTTAATCCTGCAAGCAAAATATAATATTAAAACCTGAACAGAAAAATTCAACACTTTTATTAAATATTTTTATTATTAAATTTATTTGTATAATTCATTTGTAGTAATATTTTATGCTAATATTCATGAATATGAAGCATGCAGTATTCATTATCTAATATATATATATATTAAATAAAACAGATCAAAATCCATGGAAATAAATGCAGCAACATGAATTTTTTGGTTTGTAGGTTTTTATGACACAAAGGCCCGTCTTGGCCTGCACCAAACGCTCATTAATTACGAATCACACAGGATCATGAATTTTTAAAACATTAAAACAATCAAAGAAATTAAACTTTTCAACATAGAAGTGTATTAATTATACAGATTTAAATGGGCACTGACTTATCTTGTAACAATTGAGTCAGCAGTCATACAGATAAGAAATTTCTCTGCATATTTACACAGATCATTAGAGAGCATTGAAAAAGACCTTAAGTTTTGAAAGTTAATCTATAAATAACACAAAGTAACAAGTATAACTTCAAAACACAGATTTCTTTAGGGATGATTGTGACTCCATTTCAAAAATCCTGAAAACTAACATGCTGTAAAAATCTGACATAATTTTGAAAAACTGTAGAATGTTAATGTGATGCACAAACATACATATTTTGACAAAACAACTGGACTTTCACTAATTTATTTTGACAAGAAGTTTAACTACTCCACAGATTTTATATAATCTAAAATTACTACATTATCTTAATGATATATTTGTTCTAAATCAAAATTTGAAACATACAGTGAATCTAAAAATATTTTGAATTCCAGAAGGTTAAAAAAATGGAATTTCCGATAAATCCAGGACAAAATCGCCCCTAGTTCTTTGTCCTCAACCAAACTTAGCAATATTAAAAAATAAGCAAATTGAGCAATGAATTTGTTACTGCATTGCTACAATAAATATTGCTTGTTTGACAGAAAAGAAAAACAAGTTTATTTAATGAATTGGTGCCATTAAACGATATTTTGATGGATTTAGCTTTTTAGATAAATATATTATACTTTTGCATATTTTGTGACCAGATACTACTGTGAAGACTTCCAGCATCAATAAAAACAAATGTTTCACACTAAATATATAATTTTTTCCCCCACCAAGATCTTCAGCATTTAAATTAAATTTGCTTCGATATTTGCTTTCTTTGTTATGATTATGTCAAAGCACTCCTCTAGATCAGCCTGCGTTGTGAGCCCCTTTAAAACCACAAAGCAGCCTTTTGCACTCAGTATTGCATTCCTTTAAATGGGTAATCTCCTTTTTATTTGCTGCTGTCGTGCTGTAATGTGTCTCGTGAACCTTTTTAAGCTGGATTCTTACTGCTAGAATATGTGTATTGTGCATATCCCCCACAATACAATGGTCATGGGCAGACCTTGAAAATTACTTAAAAAATTATAAACGAATATTGAAAATTTCTGATTAAAGCCTATTGATAATGAAAATAATTTTTTGCAATTCTGGACTCTCTCTCTTTCTCTCCATATATATTATATACATGCGCAAATGCATAAAAAGTTGTGTAACAAAAATATGATTAAAATAATATTTCAGGTAAATATTTATCAGGACTGTTTCTATCACTCATTTAATAACACATATTATTGAAGGCCCAACAAAAAGAATCCCATACATTTTTGATACAATAGACTTAATTGAAAACCCCATCATTTAGTTCCACTGCAAAATGTAAAAGCAATTTATAATATTATTTTGCACAAAAAAAAATATCAAACAAGACCTACACTAAGCTAGAGCAACTAATTATGTGTAGAACTACTATAATTTGAATTAAGTACAATATTAAAAATAGTTAATACAATATTAAAATAATTTCAATTATAATTAAATACAAACACTGAAGAATATTCAAAGCTTTTTAATATTTACAATCATAAAGTAAACGTCAATTAAAAATCAAATTTACAGAACTGCAGGCATTTATAAACATGTAATTTTTATACTACTGTCTACACCAAAATTTGGAAGAAGGTTTCTAGCAGAATGTAATTGTTTAAGACAGTGTGCTCTTCAATCCATGGCATCAAAAAGGCTATTAGGTAATCACAAAATAAATAAACTAAAATTTTGAAGCATTTCACTTACTTTGGCATTGCATCCAGGAAGTTGCAAACTATGGACCATGGAATATATGTACAATTAAGAACTAAACTACGCAAATTTTCCCTTTCTGTCAACTTTTCAGTAATTGCATTTTTCATATCATTGTAACTCAAGTTCAAAAAAGATAAATTTGGCATATGTTGCAGAATATTATCAATCTGAAATTAGAAACAAAACAAGTAATCATTTTACAAAAGCATTCGATTTGTATTATTTTTGCAAGTAAATAAAAAAGGAAATGTATCTTCTCAGTGCCCGTTCAAAGAAAAATTTCATAGAATAAGAAATCTTTACAAAATAAATATTTTCAAATCTTTTTTATGAAATAAGTCATCATCAGAGATTTATTAGAAATATTGTCAAAAGTTTTACATCTCTGTTGCGCATTTAATTTCAACAACACTAAAAATAACAAAAGGACAGAAAACCTCTTACAAAAAAATAATCTTCTGAGAAATTAAGAATTAATTTTATATGAAGCTCTAATTAGTTTTTTTTTTTCCCCTTTATAAGCAAATGTTTTGAAAATATTTGCTTATAAAGTCTTCCTTTCAGTCAATTTATATATTTAAAAAAGCCTGGAAATATGAAATGAACCAATTAGGAATGCGAACAGAGCCTTTAAAGTGGGGAAATAAATAAAATAAAAAAAAACAGTCTTCTATTAATGCTTTTGGAATGCAACACATATCTTTAAATATAAAATATAATACTTTACCTCATTCAAGTCATTAAGAGAATTCTGGGCCAAATCAAGCTCTTCCACATCATGACAAAGTTCATCAATCTTACGTAAAACTCCAGCTCGATCAATATTACAACAGTTTAATGTAAGTGTTCGAGGAAGAACTAGCCTTCCGCTGGGGCTAGATCTCCCAGGAAAACTACCTACAAGGAATATCTCACACGGCTCTATTGGATTGGCATCGATATCTTCCACATATCGAATTTCAAGAGCTTCAGAAAGAGAACAAGAGGGCATGGTAACAAACTGAAAATAAACAAGTAAGCTTATGTATATATCATTTTTATTACAACAAATTACATTTTATGATAAATATTATAATAAAATATCCCTCCAAGTAACCAAATGGACCTTTCATGTTCAGTTCCTAAGCATTTCCTAAATAATTCTTCAGAAGCTACAACAGTTCTTGAAAGTCATAACAGATGTAAATTACTGGTACTTTTCCATTAGCAGTCAAAATTTGAGCAAAATTCAAAGTAGTAGTACACTAAGTAAGTGCTAATAAACTACTAGTTAATAGCCTTTTTTTTTAATGTATAGCCCATTTTTGTATAATTGTTACATTTAGTGCACTTGTGCATATTTTGGCTACTGCCATGCAGTGGCGTAACTATAGGGGGCATGGGGGTGATTCGCCCAGGCGGCACTTCAATGAGACATATAAGAAAACAATTTTATAACTAAGAATAGCACAGGCACTAGTTCAATCATTTTTTACATTAAAAAAAAAATATCTATTGTAATTAATTTATATTTTTCGCCTTTTTTCAGTAAATTGCCGGTATGTGAAAGAAAGTCTGGTGGTGGATGCGCGATTTCGAAACCTATCTGCAGAGATCAAGGGCATCAAATGGCAAATTGCATTATTAAATCAAATTTTGTTCCCCTGGAATTTATTCTTTTTTTTATTTTGAGGTTTATGTAACTCGTAAAGTAAGGGCGGCATACTGAAAGTTCACCCTAGGCTGCAAAAGCTGTAGCTACACCACTGCTGCCATCGAAACAGAAAAACAATGTTTCATGCTAACTTCAAGCAAAAAGTGCCTGATCATTCTTAACACTTGGTCTATTCCAATGATATAAATTACACTTTCATGAAAAAAATAATAATTTATGAAATAATATTAAAATACAAAAAAGTATATAAATTTTTGAAAAAGCAAGAATGTGTTGCTGAATTTCCGATATAAAGATAAATGAAAAAGTAAGTCATTTGAGTACTTGTTTACAATCCAAAAAAATTCAACAAATAGTACTAACATGAAATATTTTTAAACTATTAATATGTATATTTATTTACTTTGTCATCATTACATTAATTCCACAATTTTAAATCTTGCTATACATTCCAATGAGTTTCAATCATACAGTCTTTTTTCGGTTCTGATTTATTTAAGACCATGCACATTGCAGCGCAGGTTGACTCTCTCCCCTCCCCCTTATTTTCTAAATACCTTAAGTGCCTATTTTGTTAACCTAAAGTTTGATTAAACCTATTAACCTAAAATTTCTAATGTTAAAAGGTTTCATCCCTGCAGACTTTACAATTTTTATTCTCCCCATGGGCCAATTTCCATTTATTAGAGCAGAGTGGTGCAAGGGAAGTAAGTTGAGACCTTTCAATTCCACCTGTGTATTTAGATCCTCAAATGTATTATATTATAATTACATATTTAACACTAATTTCTAAATGTAAAAATGATTTGCCAACAGTCTTCTTAATTATGGAAAATAAGAATTAAAATGAAACACTTTTTATTATTTTTTAAAATATTACCAAATCCTAAAAACAGTAAACATTAATTTATCAGAGAGCATAAAAATCAATAAGCAAAATGTTAATTTAGGAAAATAGCATATCCCTGAAATTCCATAAATTTGAACAGCTGAATTTATTATAAAAAATTATTCAAAAGATTGAATATCCTATTATAGTCCTAGCTTATGTAAGAAAAGAAACAAAAAGTTCATATGAAATGTTCTTCATGTGAAGTTCATTATAAACAGGCTATATGATAAAAATTTAATACCATCAGTTTCATCTATAGAAGCATACAGGCATAATTTCAAATATTGCCCTTCATAGAAAGAATATTACCTAAAGTATGCATAGCATTTTAATTTTTAATAGTGAAGTCTTGAAAAACTTATTACAATAAGAAAATGATGATCATGCTCTTAACTGCAACAGTTCCAAAGTATTTCCTTTGTCTTTAGATTTTTCTCACTTTTTTTCTTGGGAGGGGGTGAGAGAGAAGTATAGCTAAGAACTTTCTTTTAAGAATATGAGTAATTTTTTTTTTTCATATTTTTAGAAATAAATCAAAAAGAGTTTTTCATCTGAATTCTGATTTCTAACAAACACTTTGGACAACAAATAATTTAAATTCTACTAATGAACGCTAAATGCAAATCCAGATCAATAATACTAGTTTTAAAAGTGTTATTTTGATTTAGAATCCATAACAATATATAGGTATAAAACATGAGTAAGAAAATGCGAGTTTCTGATAAACATGAAATCTGCCAGTTTGATATAACAAAATGCAAAGAAAGTTTTACCAAAATATTTTCTGTACCTTCATTATTAAAGATGATTAATTAAAAATCAAGTCTACATTATGATTAGGGTTTTTTTAGAAAAAGATAGTTTGAAAAAGCATTTTTGGCTAAAGCATCCAGTATCAAAAATATGAACCTTTGTTTTAAAATGAATAAGATAATTAGACTAAAAGCAAGATTACTTTACTGCTGCATTAAGAAGTTCAACTGAAAACCAGCGGGAGTGTTCTCCCCTAAACTTTCTCGTATACTTCTCGAAAAAGGTGCTGTTTCCCCTCCCCCCGCGTGGATAAAAAAATTCGAACCTATTGTAACCCAGGATCCAATGATTATCAGAAAATATTTAGGTAAAGAATCAAATTGAAAGAGATGCGTTCCGATTAAATGCGTACCGATTTCTACTCTTGCTGGCTCAAGGACAAGTTGCATAATCCTTCCGCTTGCACAGATTGCTACCAGTACGCATGCGCATGGAGAATCGGATGAAAAAAAGCGCCAAGCAGGAGTCAATAAATATCGTGCAGAGAAAATTGCGTCCAGTACGCATGCGTGTGGAGATCGCGGATTCGTTGGAGATGCGATTATACAGACCGACAGACAGTCAACCTTTTGACGGATTTGGCCCAAAATTTTATACGGACCTACATTCATGACGATAAAACCGTGTACGAAATTTTATCCATCTAGCTATTCAAGGTTTTGAGTTACAGTGCTCACATGACCGCGGACATACAGATAGACAGACTTCCCTTTGACGGATTTTGTCCAAAATTGGATAGACACCTACAAATTATGTGTAAAGACCACATGCCAAATTTCATCCTCGTAGCTCTAATAGTTTTCGAGTTATCGTGTTCACAGACAGGCGTAATCCCAAAATTGTGTTTTTCGGAATCAGGGAGGTCTAAAACGTGGAGATTCGTCAAAATCTCGAGTTCGAATTTTGTGACGATTACAATACTTTCTCTTTGTATACTTCGTATACAAGAAAGTAAAAAGCAGTGCCGAAACGGCTTTCCTGGGCGTGCCGGCTCCACTGCACACCTAGGTTTAAATAAACTTATGATTTCCATATAATTTATTCCATAACAGTGGCGGATCCAGGGGGGCGTTATGGGGCTGCAGCCCCCCGAGCTAATCCAGAAGTCTTGATTTTATATACAATCACTACAACTGTTTGTTCTTAGTTTCCCTTTTAAAACCAGCGGGAGTGTTCTCCCCTAAACTTTCTCGTATACTTCCCCCAAAAGGTGGCGTTTCTACTTTCCCCGCGTGGCTAAAAAAATTCGAACCTACTGTTATCCAGAATCCAATGACTATCAGAAGATTTTTCATTATAGTGATTGAAAAATATCTGGCCAAAGAATTCAAAGAGATGCGTACCGATTAAAACGCATCTGTCGCACACTGCTAGGTTTTACTCTTGCCGTCTCAAGGACAAACTGACGTAATCGCTCCTTTCGCGAGCACAGAAGTGCGCATGTGTGTGGAGACAGCGGATTGGTTTCGATGGTAAATTATACAGACCGGCAGACAGTCAACCCGTTGACGGATTTGGCCCAAAATTTTATACGGACCTACATTCATGACGGTAAAACTGTGTATAAAATTTTATCCATCTGGCTTTTCAAGTTTTTGAGTTATAGCTTTCGCATGACCTCGAACATACAGACAAACAGACTTCCCGCCGACGGATTTTGTCCAAAATTTGATAGAAACCTACAAATTATGTTTAAAGACCACATACCAAATTTCATCCCCGTAGCTCTAATAGTTTTCGAGTTATCGTGTTCACAGACACACACACAGACAGACATAATTCCAAAATTGTGTTTTTCGGACTCAGGGAGGTCTAAAACGTGGAGATCCGTCAAAATCTCGAGTTCGAATTTTTTGACGATTACAATACTTTCTCTTTGTATACTTCGTATACGAGAAAGTAAAAATAAGAGAAAAATATAATTAAATGTATATAGTAATTGAAAAACTCTACTCATCAAACCCACTCAGCTGTTATATAAGTAAAAGGTAAACTAAACTTTAAAAGTCACTCAACTATTGCAAATGCAAAAACAAACTCCACTTTCAAAGATCAAGTAATTTCACTAGTAAAAGTTCTTTTGTTTTCCCCATTTTAATCTACACTGACACATAGTTCTGAAATTTAACAAGAGTTTTAAAAATTGTGTTAAATAACATTTATTACACGGATCAAGTAATGCATTTAATTTTATATATAAAAACTAAAATTTTCATAATTTTTACAATTTATTAAATATCCAACAAGTAAAGTGGTTTATAGAGAAATAGCCCTATGAAATTCAACTATTATGTTAGATTTCATAATGCAAATTTATTAACAGATGAGTTTCAATAAAAAATTATATTTCAAATTTAAACAGACTTTAGTTCCAGATATTTTAATTTATTGATGCTAATGATAAAACAATTTGAATTGTTTTATATAAATATCACCTCATAATACCTATATATATCATTATTTACATCATATTAACAATCATTCAACATAATTTAAACTTCTAGTAGGGCATTTAATGCAATAATTTACATCAAAATATGTCACATATGACAAATTTAAATACTCGTTCAATTTTAAGTATAGAGATTATGAAAGAACTAAAAACTCTAATTACATTCAAAAATAAATTAAAAATTAGATAAAATCCTTCAGAAAAATAAAGAATAAAAATGGAAAAATACAAAAAAATAACAAAGAAGATTCAATCTCCAGTCCAGCTGCTAAACTCTATACGCATATAAAAATCTTTATACTGTATAATTTAAAGGTAATTTCTTTATCATCACTCAATTGTCATATACATTGGATATAAATTTTATAATGTTTATCCATATACATATGGATCTTGCTTTCTATGAAACCAACTGTTTTTAAAATTCTTTCCTATGCAACATTTTATATAAATCCTACTTCATTCATTAAAACTAGATTCTGATTCTTCATCTTAATAAATTTTACTGCCACCTGTTTCAGTGATTACATAATTGATTTAATAAAAATACAGTTACGCATCTAAAATATCAATCATATAGGGCATGATACTTAAACTGAATATCATATATTCTATTTTATAATTTTTCCTCCTTATTATTTAGTTTTAAAATGTTCTGTTATTAGAAGTCATTCTTTTCAGATATTTCATCTCGCCAAAATATGAAGTGCTGGACGATGTAAACATTCTCCGTAACAAATATAATACACACTCGATGGCAATTTAAACATAAACATATCGAAGATTTCGGTAAAATCCTTCTTCGTGAACTGCCAGGTTAAAAGAGCGTTTTATTTATTTATTCTACTTTATAGATAAATAATAAAATATTTTCCATTACGGAAGAAATAAAAAAAAAAATTAATATAGAAAAACGAATTAAACTAGTTGCATTTCGCAGATGCAGAAATCTGTTTTTACGTTAAACAGAATCAGAAAGGTAGAAATCTGATCGACAATTTATTAATGCCTAGAATAATACAGTTTGAAACCTAGATCTTTCCCATTTTTCTAAAATTACTTTCACGCATTTTTTTTTTAATTGTTCCACGATTATCATGTGCGATTTCTATTTTAAACCAATATTTAAGTTAGTTATAAATGTGTATATAACCTGATATTCTTCGAGCACTTTAAAAATTACAACAACATTAAGAATTCCGTTAGAAACAACGCAAATCTATTTCATAAACAAATAGCACATTCACGTCAGCTGACAGAGTAAATATCAACAATGCAAAAATCAAAACAATATATAAGAAGAAGAAATTAACTTACGAAACAACGAAAGATTATAAGTCCTTTAAAAATAGCATTTATTCACTTCGAAATTTTTTTCATTTCTTAAAAATGATTTACAATTTGCAAATACACAATAAACACAACAAAATAAGAATATTCACAAATTAAACCACTACACACACAACCTTGAGCACGTCTTCAGTTTCATGGAGTTGAGTAGTTATCTTGTTAATAAATCGAGGACAACTGCATTCCATTCCTTAAATCCACATTTTTCCAAAATAAGTATATTCATGCATTACTTTTAAAACTAAATTATAAATTAGAATATTTTTCCACGGGAAAAAGTCAAAAACTCAACGATATCTTATTACTGATTATGAGAAACAAATCTGAAGAAGAAGTAACTAAACAACTAAATCCCTAGAAAGTTTTGCAGGCATTACAACACATTTTCAAGTTTCATGTATATATTTCTCCCATGTCTTGGCAATAAATTAAAACAAATTGTGTAGGGTAAGTAAGTATTTTCATATTGCACAAGCCAAATACAGAATAATTTTTGCCATAATTTTAATTGTTATAAAAATTCGAGTATTAATTCTTTATCTTATTGTAGAGCGAAATTTATAATCATCAGTGTTCCTCAGTCAATTATAGATATTAAAATACGCTCTTGAAATAAAAATTATCCAGTAGATTTTCCAATTTCAAGAATATTTTGGTTATTTGCAAATCTGATTTTTCTTTTTCTTAAAGAAAAAGCAACATAATTATTTCATTTGGCCTTTTTAAAGCTCCTTTATTATATTTAGCTCTATAGGAAATTGTTAGTAACTCTCATTTTGTTTGTGAAATAATGCCATCATAATACACATTTCATTCGAAATCATATTTTTATCTCTTAATAGCAATAAAAATTAAATTTTAGATTAAATTGGAATTTTGAACTTCAGCATTATAGTCAAACTTCAGCACTTTATTTCTAAAATATAAGTTAAAGACTTGCTTTTTTATGAAATGCCCTATACCAGACTTATTTTAAATCCTGCTCATATTAATTTGGTAACGTTCTTTTAAGGGTTTATCCTTCTAAATATGATGTTGAAATTTCAAAATTTTATTGGATTTGAAAATTTTTAACTAAAATTTGCAAAGTTTATAAAGATTTGCATTTTTTATTCGTAGCTGACAGCATGATAAGTCTACAATGAGTACCAAAAACGTAATTTTTTCATTTTTATGGTGTAGCTTTATTAGTTTAGCATGAGGTTGACTAGGTAGCAGAAACACCAAGTGCTGCTGATGTATAGCAGCAGTTATCTGGGAAATGATGCCTTAGGCAAAACGGGGACAGAGCTATGCTAGTGGAAATATGTATTTATATTACAAACTATCACATAATTTTCTTTTATTATGTACATGAACTGTCTGAAAAGACTGGATCAAGCTGTTTCCTCCAGAAAATAAGGCCTTTAAACATCATTTATTTCACACGGGTCTCAATTTGTTTTTGTTTTTTTTCAGCTAAATAATTATTTCTAAAAAAATCTATTCCATTGAAAAGGTGGTACAAGAGAAGAGATAGTAACAATATTGTTGATGAGAAAACTACATATCTAATTTTATTACATCAATTAATATTTATATAAGTAAATGTTACCTTAATTAGAAACCTATCTAACACTGAGAATGTAAAATCAAATATGGGAAACATAATAATGATTACAATTAAATTGTCTTTGCAAACTTAAGGCATCCAGAAACATATTTGCTTATCATTGCAGTGTTTTCAAGATTACTACTACGAGTCACTATTAAGATGTTTTGTTCAAACTTTGAAGGTTCTCTTTGCTTCTATAAGTACTATCTCATTTAATTCGAACAGGACATTTTTCAATTAATTTTCTTTTTTTTTTTTAATCTTTCTCTCTCCCCGTCTCTTCACATAAGGCACGAAACAAATTTTAACTCGGAGAACAGAAATAACAGGCTCTTAGGCTTTTACAATTCTTACGATTACTCATATGTGTATCTGATATGATTAATATGCTAGTTTTTCACAACATTGCAATGACAAGCAAAAGCCTATTTAAGCTATAAGCATAGCTGAAATATTGATTTTTGTAAATTTTACATTTATCAATAAAACAATGAAGCATATCTTCAAACTCTTTAGGTTTTTTTTAAAAAAAAGAGCTTAACTATGCAAATAATGTCCTTATATACTCACTGTTTCTCAGTATTCATAAATTCCATTACAATAACTGTTACTATTTTATCAGGCTAGATTATACTTTTGCCAAGTATATAAAATTTTTGTTTAATGAGAAAATGTATTAGTGAAATTTCATTACTTGCATTTTTTTTTTTTAATCTTTTATCTATTTTATTTAAAAGATTAAAATTTAAAAGTCTTCTGTTACAGTTTTACATATTATTTAAATGTCAGGCTGTAAAGCTAATAAAAGGAACAGTTGGTGATTCGCAAATTATGCCCTGCATTGTAGAAAAGAGCTGAATTTTAAAATGAATATGAGTGTTACTGACTTGTAAGTGCTGAATCTTTCTCAGATAAATATCATTAATTCAAGTTTAGCACAAGAAGTGCTAAATTTCAACATTAGTCCTCCCTTCCCTTCCTCCTTTGTTGAGGTTTTTTAAAGTTTTTTCCTCCTACTACTATGTTTTATCTGTGTATATATTGTATTCTTATATGTTTAGTGAAATAGTATTTAAGAGTGTAAGCATGATACTGATTATAGTTCCTGATAAAGTTGTATCTGAAAAGTATACTATGCATTCGAAAGTGATAAATGATGAAAATTGTTTTAACTTTTTGTGCTTTTCTTCATTTACATAGTAATTTTTCATTAGATTTTATGATGTCTTTGGGTCATTAGTGACTCATCATTCTTCTGGTTATACTGATACCACATATGCACTCTTGGGAGATAAGACTTTCTATAGATGCCTAAAGTTGACAACATTCCATATGAATTTCTTTTAACTGACACTAATGGAATTTTTATCATCTTTTCCAGCTATATAAAAATTTTATAATGCAAATTTTAGAGCATATAGGTATGTCATATTCAAAGACTAATCTAGGCCAAATAAACAAGATTTAGCTTCATATGGCCTTAAAAAAAAAGTATACTCCGAAAATTCAAAATGTTCTAATCTTGGGTCATATTCAGTTTCAAGGTTTAAAATTTTCTCGCACATATTTTATACTATGCAATTTCATCTGAACTAGGGATGTAACGAATATTCGGCTGGCCAAATACTTAGCACATACTGGCCTAATATATTCAGAATAATTTTTTTAAATACACATTTAACAAAGAATATGGCAGAATTACATATCAGTTGCATAGGTATATTTTATAAAGTTACATATAATTTATCATTGCAATCCTGAAATTATGATGCAACAGCAATAATTTTTCAGGAGGAAGTCTGTTCCCCAGTGACAGAATACTTTTCAATAGTCTGCAACGGAGGTTGGGTCTCTTAAAAATAGTCTGCAGTCTATAAATATTTTGCTTTCTTTTTTTGAAATATTTATATCAACCTACAACTAGTAAAATACGACAAACATAAATTAAAAACCATATAGCATCTTTATTATTTGTATAATATAATTGTATAAATTAATAAACAAAAGCATATGAAGATTAATCTTTACTTTGGGCAGATAATTAACAATAATGAAGCATCAAGTTGTTTCAGAAGTAATATTAATCGTACTATACAAATACCTATGCAGAAAATTATATTTGGGTACTTTTCCGTTTTAAACACAGCACTTGGTGTCTTTCTGTTTTGGTGAAGTTTTCAAAACAATACATCACTAGCTCATATAAATGAAATATTCTTCAATATGTTAGATGTTATTTAAAAATTTTTGCCTCCTGTTTATTGTAAAAAAAAATAAGTATGCCAAAAAATGTCTTTCTTGTATGTTTTTAATTTAAAATGCAATAAATAATTGCTGTTTTTACGAAACAAAAACTTTGAAACTTTTTAGTACATTTATCCTGATATGCATTTTAATGGTTTGTATGCAAACTGATAAATTGTTCTGCAATTATACATATATAAGATTTCACAGTATCATTGTTTATTATTTAAAACAAGGAAGAACAGAGCTGTCTTCCTCTAAAATTCTTGATACAACTTTTGATTTTATGGAATTTTGCATTTGCACATATGTAGATACATTTTGAAAGTGTGTATAATAGTGAATTCCATATTTCTTAACTAATGCTTAGAGCGTTTTTAATTGGGGCAATCTTGGCTTGAACTCTGTTCCTCGTCTTAATCAATTTCAGAATTTGTTCTTTTTTCGCTCCCGTTTTGAAAAAATGATTGATTTGCAGCCTCAGAGATCGATCGAAACTTCGGAGGTTTATTTTCAGGTAGGCGTAAATAATGCTGTCTTAAGTTTTTTCGTAATCATGTAGCATCGCAATCAAAACAACGAATTTTATCTATATACGCAGCCATCTCAAAGTAAAAACCACGTGTTATTTCCAGAAACCAAAGGTTCCGTGCCAGAAACGTATCGGAATGAAACGCGTAGAAAATATTGGCCGTGACCAATACCGATATGAGGCAGTTAGCATACTTCAAGGTCAAATCGCAGTCGCTAGGAAAGCCCATTCAGCATAGGGAAAAAAAGGGGGGGCGAAGATTGCGCGAGGGCGAGAGGATTGCATATTTTAGCAATGTGAGTCTTATAATAATTGCTAAGTTCTTCAGAAAGAGTGATTAATAATTTTGATATTTTTCATGATGGGATTTATTTTATGAGCACATGATAAACTTTATTACAAAATAGTCTGCAGACACTGTCCAAAATCTGCGACGTACGACGCAGCGTCGCGGTGTTTCTGCCACTGGGGTCTGTTCTATTTGGTTTCATATACATTTAATACCAACTAGGAATGTAACATATATTCAGTATTGGGCCCTTCTTGAATATTCACTCTTTTCAAATGCCACTCAGATATTTGGCAGAATAAATTCAGGATAAAATGTTGTTGTTTTTTTTTAAATGTTGTTTAATAAAGAATATTGCTGAATTACATTCAGGTACATTTATTCTTGGAAAAAATCTAATATTTACCCAATTTTTAGTTGCATAGTACATAAGTGTATTTAATAATGTTGCTTATCATTTATAGAAATCTGTTCCATTTGATTTCATATTACCAGCTTCAGAAAATAAATGGTCACTATATAATGCTTGCAGGTGCTGAAAAATATTTTCTTGCTAAATTCGCAAACCTTTGAAATTTTTCTGCATTTTTTCCACCATTTAAGTGGACATTCCATCCTACCTATTAGAAGTTTTTTTTTTTTTTATCAAAATAGGAATTTACTTCTAATAATTTTAATCTATCCATTCAATTTTCTTCTGTACTTGTCATTTTTATGTTCTGCAATGATGACTCTTATTTCTTTGAAGAAATCCCGAAATGTTGAGGATTTCTCATTTCTTATTACAGTAAAAGCTTAACTAACCGGCATGCTCGGGAAACTCCGATTTCCGGATACCTGAAAAGTCCGGATAGCTGAGTGTGACGGGGGAAATGGGGGGGGTAGATTGTAGCTTTTTTTTTTTAAAAAAAAAGATTTTTTCGTCCAAATAATTGGTTTTCGTCATTTTGACATGTGTATTAAATATAATTTTTAAGAATACTTCTGTATCTTCCACAACATTGTACATTACATAATATGTTATGAAGATTTTAATTTAACATTGATGATTTTTAAAAAATATGATCTGTAGCCGAATGTTTACCGTAAATATATAGATTGTAAAAATATAAACATAAAAATAGCTGACGAAACTGAAAAATATTCTACTCGGAAAGCATAATAAAACTCTTTTAAGTGATCATAAACAAATCCCAGATTGAATATCAAAACTATCTTTTAGAAGATGGCAAGGGTTATTGCGCAATACGCGCGCCTCCAATTCTCCTGCACTTGATATTACTTAATCGGAATCAACATCTGCCGTATTTGGAAAGTAAATAAATAAAAAAGAGAAAGAGAACTACTAATCTGGAGTAATAACCCCCCCCACCCCCCATTTTTTTTTCTTTGTCTGATTTAGCTTTCCAGTCTTGTTTTCCCTGGTAAAGGTGAGGACCTACATTATTTATTGGTTCTCTTTTTTGCTTTAGCTTCATAAAGCACAGATCTGTTCAGTCCTATAGTACTTATACTGACTTTTTTCCCCCTTCCTACCTTGAGAATTTACTGTACTAACTAGTTAAACATCGTGTTGTGACTTGCCTTTTAAACTCTTGGAAAGTCCATTTTCAACGTGCCTTTTAACAACTCAGATTTCCCATGGCACTTGTCTCCAGGATACAATGGTTTTATATGAATTTCAGTAACGAGTATGTCAATATTATTTATTTGAAATAACATCTTTATTTTGTTCTGAGGGGATGATGCGGTTAATACACATTCTTTCACAGAATCACACATTTCTGTGTATTGAGTTAGTAAGATCTACAAGATAAATCTTTGCAGAAAACAAGGAATTTCTCAACATAAATAATCAAGGCTGAAGATTAAAGTTGTACAGTATATTTTTTTCATCTACTACAGAGGAATATATATAAAACCTCAATGTATGTTAATGTTTGTTCCATCATCACTTCTGAACAGCTAAAGGGATTTTTTATGAAATTTATGTAATTACCCTCATTAACCCCTTGAAGTATAAGAAGGGTAAATAAGCCCTTAACAGTTTCTTTTATGTGGCAAAGTCTCCAAATGTCATGTAAAGTTTGCACGTCGTGTGTGATTACCTATTCAGATGGACAAATAATAAGGAGATTTATCGTTACAAACAGTATTGTTGCATCAGGTTTATTCCATATTATTTTTATTTGGCGAAATTTTATTTTATGAGAAATGGCAACAAAATGATAATATTAGAATATTATTAAACAAAAGAAAAAAGGTCGTAATGAAATACCATCATGAAGATGAATATAATACTGATCTTGCCATTTATAATTTGACGGTAAAATAAATATGATCTAAGAGGAGTCTGAGCAAAGGAAGATCTCGAATGTATGAATTTCTTTCTTATTTACTATAGACTCTTAAAAGTGATATTAATCTTTTATTCTATGAAGAGACACGAGATGTTTTCATCATATCAAAATGTTGATGTTTATCCTCAGTAGAATAGGGACACAGTAGTCGATCGAGTGAATAATATAATAATAAGTATAACTTTTCTTAATGAAAAATATCAGAATTTTTTTCAGATTTTCAAGTTATAGACATTTAATATTTTAAAAAATGTTTTTGTAAGTGTAATAAGATGAAAATAAGTCTCATGTTCTTATGGATTTTGTCTAAAATGCGTTTTTTCTAAGCAATCTATTTATGGTCATATATTTGTAATAATCACATCAACACATTTTTGATTTTCATGAAAAACAAATAATTTGAATACAAGTATGTTTATATTGTTTTATTGTAACCTATATGTATTATATTTTCACCGTTGGCTGCCATCCACGACTTTGACTCAGCTTCTGCTCTTCATATTTACTTCATTAATTAGTGTACCCCTTCTTTACTATTAGTTACCCATTAATTGTGGGTGTGGTCTTATAAATCACATATATAACAAGTACCTAGCAGTTTTTTTTAAATTTTTCCCTTTTTCCTCTCCATCACTAGGTTTTGATAAGAAATGTTATGGTAACTGCTAGTAGCACAAAAAAAGGACCTATGTATTTAAGAATCTGTGTAATAATCTCCAAAATTCAAAGCCTTCCTAATTTTGATTTCCTTTATGTTGTGTAACAAATTTAAAATGTAGAAAAAACATTTTATGAATTTTTACACATTATCCCATTTTATCTGAAACACACATTTCTATATCAGAAAGTCAAGCTATCACTTTCAACAATTAACTTATTTTTTTTTTTTTTTCAAAATCAATATGAATGAAATTTAATTTAGTAATTTTCAGTTGTGATGCTCTATCAATTGGAATATAGCTATAAAAGGGTTCCAGATGGCTTAAAGAAACTTATCTCATTACGCTTTCACGGACCCTGGAGTACATTTGGGATCCCTTTGTAGGTCACTTTGAAAAATAAAATGCATCATAATAATTTTGAGGGGCAGAAGAGAAACTCAGTTTATGACTTGATTTTTGCCTGAGGAATTCCACCAGAAAAAGGGTGTTCCTATGGGAATGTTGTAATCGTCACTCTTTCTCTCCTTTTATTCAAAGACAGATAATTAGCATGCAGTAAAAACTATTAGAGTGTATTTCTCTTCCGAAGGTAAAAATAGTCCTCACATGTAACTCATTTCAAAGTAACTGAATATTTGAAACAAATTTTGTTTTTTTAATACCAATACAATTTTCTCTTCAATGAAATTCTATTATCAAAACATATAAGGTATTTAATTTCATAGAATTTTTATTTTCTCCTCTACATTCATTGATCGAAATTCGGAATCAACTTACATTGTTTAGGGAAAAGGGCTTTTTTTTTTTTTTTTTCCCACTCAGAGTTTATATTTGATTTATCTCTTTTCAGTGCGCCATATGATTATAATTATTTTTTAACAGGTGGTTGATTTTGTTTCTATTATATTTTATAAGTGCACTTCTAAATATATGCTGCTTTGAAATTATATATTGATCTGATTTTTTTCTTGTATTTGTATAAATTTTTTTTCTGTCAGTATACACAACAAAATAAAACTCAAAAATATAATGGAAAAGGAATATGAAAGCACATTGAAGTCACAAAATAAATTTATAGCAGTTTTGAAATTAGCATCTAAGTAAGTACCCTTGGTATGCAACGAGCGCCAGGGACTTGACATTGTGATATCTGAAACCCACTTTAAATGTAAGTTTGGCTTTTTAATACTGCAAGTAAAGCATAACAGGTGATCTTTGTACTCTTCCCCACTAAATGTCTAAGAAGTTGTAACCAAGAAATTTCATTTTGTATAGCAATGTTGTAATTTTGTTATTGCACAATTTTTTCCCTCAATTAGAGAGAACTCTGAAAAGTTCAATTTTGATTCATGTGTGTGTGGTGGTTAATTTTTTAGAAGAATCGATTTTGGTGTCCATATTTATAATAATCAATTATAAATTGAAAACTAAAGAATAAAATATTAAAATTCCACCTTATTTGTACACTATAAAAGTGTTTAAATTAATTTTATAAATTATGTTCCAATATTTCGCATGAAGACTGTGTGTTATAAGTACTTTATTTATTCTCCTTCTTTTTTCTAAAGATAAAATATTCTGCTTACTCACTTCTTTTTTTTGGGACAAAAACCCATAAAAAAGAGAAAAATATATTTGTAAAATGGATTAAGACAGTTGGAAACCTTATAGGGCTTCAGGCTGTAGGCAACTATGCGTACTTGATGTGTATGCATTCACCAAACAGCTTTTAGATACGTTTTCTGTTTAAGAAAAGATGAACCTAGTAAGTTCACTGAGAAAGAGAGTGGGATTTAAAATATCTTTTTATTATTCCATTAACATTACTGTAGTATTGTAATTTACGTAACAATATTAATTTGTGTGAAATTTTAATCTTGAGTTTTCTCCTCATGTTTGAATTAGGCAAATGCATTTTACAAGGTTGAATTTTTGAATGTGGTTTATAGTATATTAGAAAAGATTTGCAATATTCATTTAGTTTGGAATTTTACATATTATTTTAAGTTTTTGATTACATGAAATCATATTTTTTTTTTTTAGGATGCATCATTACTCATCTTTACTTGTTTTATTCTCCTCATTTCATATGTTTCGTTAATCAGCAAAAGAGCTGAAATAGAAGATAATGAATTTGCTTGAATTTGAAGATTGATTAAAGATGATGATAGTCAAAGAAGATAGAAGGTGCTAAACTTAATATGAATCAAGAGTCTCCTCCTCCATACAGTCATTTGATGTGGTTCAAATTGAAGTATGATCATAATTTTATTAATTTTTTTGTTTAATAGTTCTATGCCAAATATAACAAAAGTTTATTTTATCTTATTATTTTTTTTATGGAAAATGTATTTGATAATTTCCAAGAATTTTGTAACTTCTTTTCTTTGTCTTTTTATCTGCCATTGTCTATAGTTAACATACTATATATACAGACATATAACAAAAAAGAGGTATTTTTTGTATTATTTTAAAATGTATGAATATTTTTACAGCATCAAATGAATATTAAGAGAGGCATGTGATACTTAATGTGGTTTTACATTCATTGCCAACACATTTAAAATTCATGCAACATTTGATTATGCTTCTCATTAAACATGTAACTTATGTGTGCTTGTTCTTTAATTTTTTCGTAAGAAATTACAGTAGCAATTCTAGTGGCAGCCCAGATAATGTGTTAAAAAAACAGTAACATAAGAATTTGACACTTTAGAGTCTTAAAAATATTCAACCTAAGAATCTCAGACTAGTATTTCTTTCTATTTACTTCTGGAAATATTTCCTTAGAAATTTAATAAACTGTGATATATATACAACAACCTAATGAAATTTTTTACTTTACATTTGTGTTGATTCTTAATTTCATTGCCTTTCAACATATTTATGTATTAGCCTCTCTTGTATATGGGAAGAAAACCTTATTGCTGTCAATCAGAATGTTGTTTGTAATCATTAAAGCAGTCAAAAATCTGCTTTCTAGTTTTCTTCCAGTAGAAGAAAGTCGATGTTTTTGGCATGTGGTTATAGCCAGTTTTCTTGTCATTTTATTCATTACCAGCTGATGCCACCCAGTATTGCTCTGAATGAAAATATTTTGTCCTTTTATTAATAAAGGAATTTGATCAAATCCACAAAATCTTAACTGAGCAACTTTCTTATACTTCAGATTCTTGAATAAGAAATTTGATGCGATATATTATAACGAATAAAGGTTTACAATTATGCACTTCAATCAACTGTTGATGGCTATATGGTAAATTTTATATGCTGTAAAAGTAATCTATTTAACACTCAAATAAGTTTCTTTAACTTTATGTATGTAAAACCATTTTTTCTATGTAATATTTTTTAAAATTAAACAATACTATATATAAAATACACCATTCTCTTATTATCTATAACTTTATTTTTTATTCAAGATGAAGGATTGTCCAGTTGGACTAAACAATTTTTTTAAAATGCTGAGGATTCATTTTCACACTTAGAATTATTAAGAACTTTTGAAAAATGATATTGAATTGGAATTAAACATTGAAGTTAGTAACGAAAAAAGAAATAAATGATTTAAAATATTTGTAATATTTCATTTAATAAAATTGCAACACTAAAAAATAAAATAATCTTTCTCTATACAAAACACTGTTTTTATATAATAAAAATTAATTATTCAATTAATTGTCATGTAACTTTCACTAGAGCCTTCCTTGTGTTCACTATTTGTTGAATTCTTTTAGGCGGGGTGTTTTTTTGCAAATTTGACAAAATCATGCAGTAGTTATAATTTCAATAAATTTCAAACTATTTTATGCATGAATATAGAAATTTATACTTGAAAATAAATGGGATTACTTCTTATAATATGTGAATGATGATAACCACTCTACTTTTTCATATTTTTTTTTTTTTTTTTCCAGCCGGTAACAAATTGAAATTTAACAAATGGAAGATAGTGAAGAATTTGGGCACTTTCAAGATGAAGAAGAATTTGAAGGTTTAGATCAAGTGCCATTGGGTAGAAAGGAAGGAGACTGAAACTGATCTTGAGATCACTAAGGATTAGTTTTTTTTTTTCTTACCATGTCTTGAAATAATGGTTTTTGTCCTCAGAGGAGATATGTTTTAAAGGTATACAAATTTTTTAGGTTCCCCTTCATCTTAAGGAGAAACTGGGGCTTTTACTTAGAATTTTAATGATAGCTGGACTGCTTGTATATTTCAAATTAAGCATTGGGTCGAAATAAAACAAATGGCCATGGCATGGTTCCTTCGCATCCATAGAATAACGAAAATAATTTGCTTTATTGAGGTAAGTACATATCTTGAAAATCTCTTTTCCTTAATTTAAATTAAAATATTTAGTTCTATTATATTATCTATTTGATAAATTAAATGATAAGAATATTCTATATGTATTTGGTTACTTTACACATAAAATAAAATATTTCGAAATGTATCTTGCCTTAGTATGCGGTAGATATTAGTGAATATCCAGTTCACACACACACCTTTATAAAAAAAATTGAGGGTTAATAGTTGGCCAGCCACCACTGCAATCTTTCTCTTAAGTCTGATTTTTAGGACTTCATATCATAAGTTTAGAAAAAAAAGTTTGTATTATTTATTTTATGAGTAAACCTTAAAATCCTGTCAAGTTCTGGTGATTTACTTATAAAATATTTCTAATTAATGTCATATAAATTGATACCTATATTGGAAAAAATGAAATATTGACATCGACTTTATCCATGTTCGCATGTTTTCATAATTAACTAAATTGTTCTTAGAACTTACTAGTTTAAAGTTTTTTATACAACATCCCATTTTATAGCAGATATTTTGGATTAGGTTGTTTTTAGTTCAGATTATTTTATCCATGTAGTTATATTATTGTAATAACATTCCCAAAGCAAGTAAATATATTTACTATTTGAAAATTTGTCATAAAGATTTGTCTAGGAAATTAATTCTAGTTCTCATTTTAAACTGACTATTTTTTTTATTAACCGGTTCACTATCATAATAATAATCTGATTAATATATAATAAAATTTATAATTTTAAAAGTCGTTGTTTTATTTTATAATTTTTGGCTGGCCTTCAAATTAAAGCCTTATCAAAAAAAAAATATTTCAATTTTAAAATTACTAAACAAAAAGAAACTTTATTTTTTTAAATATAAAACAGAGATTCTGATGAATAACTTCTATATTTAAATGTTGAAAAAAAAAATGAGCCTTACCTATATTTAGCAGGAACCTTATGGGAAATGGGGGTTGCTTCCTCTCTTGTGCCTTGGATGTACATAAACATACATAAATAAATGTGATTAGAAGATAAATTTTGCATCAATGTGATTGTAAGAATTTATATTTCTTTCAAGTTATTGATGAAAAAAACTAATACACAAGGAAACATCTGGTTTTTTTCTTAATTTCTAGAAACTCAGGAATAAGATTCTTCAGCTTTTTTTAGTAGGATTTCCGCTTTTATTTTGGAAATTCCTTTTCGTTTTCCCCAGCAAATGTACTTTCTGCGGGTCAGCACACACAAAGAAAAGAAACCTTCCGTTTTGAAAAAAAATTCTGGAAAATATGCTTTCGACCGTCATTTTGCTCTTTGCAAAAAAAAAAAAAAAGATTTTTTGCATGAATATGTTGAAAAATAGTTAAAAAACTACAGTCATCTTATGGGGAGGCATTACCAAGATGAAGAAATAAAATAAATATGGTACAAAACAAATAAATAAACTACATAACTCTGTCAAAGGGCAGCTAAAAAACTGTGTGCAAATCAGCAAAAGGCAGAGAATAAGGCAAAAAATCTTCTCAAAATAAAAAAAATAAAACAGATGATTTACCCTAATTTCTAGAGATAATGTTATTGACAACTATGCCAGTAATTAAACAGAGATATACTAATGAGACTGTTACATCCTTTATTATGAAGAAAAATCTGTCAAAGATAGGAACCCTCAAACAAGGGGTGAAAGATGTTAATGGAGATCTATTTGCCAACAAAGCGAAAAGAAAATACACTTCTTTAACAATTAAAGGAAATGTTTCAAATCACAGTAATGCTAAACTAGATCATCATTGTAGCTGTACAGAATTTTCGACCCCTCTCACTTTATAGGTGCAAAATCATTGTGCTGTTGCGCAAAATGTATAAAAATAAAAGAAATAAAACAGGAAATCAGTACCTGATGCATTATTATAATTTATAAAGAGCTAGTACACTTCCTGTACATGAGCAAAGGGTATTTGTCCATATTTTTATTTATTTATTGA